>OMLI01089823.1:0-10632 GCA_900302605.1 Rondeletia loricata | reverse complement strand
ACCCGATCCTCATCATCCTACGTATTTTCGCCCTCTCTAATTGCCCATTGCTCTCTCTATGCCCTGAATTTATGTATGCAGTTGCTCTCCATAAAGTCATCGACTGCTGCTCCAAACATGGCTTTGAGTCTCTTATCCAGTGACATCATCATCATCGCTATATGAGAGACATCAAAGAGCAGTCTCTCAAAATGACTGAGGGAATAATGATCATTGGAAAGTGATTTCCCAGCTACTATGCTGATATTGAAAGAAAGAGGAGTGTGGATATGAAGGGCTGGCAGGGAAATAGAGTCTTTGGGGAATATGCTAATAGGATGTGGATTAAACAAAAACACTTTGGTGCACTTCACTTATACACTGAATTTAATGCACAAACAATATTCTCCCAAATTATCATTCTTATGTTAAAATTCTACATTTTTCTAACTAATTAGGATTTTCGTTCCAAAAAGAAATGAACATTTACTCTTAAAAAAGTATTGCTAGCATGAAGATACAACTTTTCATGGAGCAGTATTAAAGTTTCTCGCCATCTTAAATTGCATTGTCATTGTCATTTCACTGTTAATTCCTAGACACCAACCATCCAATACTGATTATTTAAATTGTTGTAATTATCAAACAATCAGTATTGGATGGTTGGTGTCCAGGAATTAAATCCTTTATATATTAATTACGAGGTAAAAAGACAATCTATAAAAAATCAAGCAACCAAAAGTTAATTTCCTATGCTCACACCTTGATGAAAGCTTCTGATCCCTAAGCCAAAACTTTTATTAATGAGCAGCGACCAGTGTAACAAAACAGAGCACTTTGAAGTGAGAGACAGGCTGAGGAGAGAGCCAGATAAAAGGAGACAGAGGGAGAGTATTGAGAGAGAGAGCGCTACAAACCTACGACTACAATGCAGATATCGTCATTGGGCATATAGAGTAACAGAGAGCAAGAGAGAAGAAGGAGAGAAAGTCTGAGGGAGAGGAAAGACTGCAGAAAAATCTGTGTAGGCTTGCTTGGCTCTGTGTCTTTCTCTGTGGCCCCTTTGGAGGCTTGCTCCTAATTAAACTCCTTCTTCATGGTGCTCCCTCCTGACTCGACTTGTCACAGGGCCTGTGTGAAGCAGGCACAGTGTAGACACTGCGTCCTACATACTTAGATACCCCTCTCATCGGTACCTTTCAGCGCCGCACCCACAGCTAGGCTGGCCTAGACTTGGCTATAGGCTAAGCTGGACTGGGTGGAGCAGGGCTAGAGTGAGTGAGCGAGGCTAAAGGTGAGCTGGGTTACACTGAGATAATCAGAGGCTAAGTGAGGCAGGGCTGAGCTGCAAGGGGTCTGATGCACGTGGCCTTTGCTAAGTGCTAGTACAAGTTCTGAATGTGGACTTAGATGGACTTCTCTAAGGTTTTAACTGCAGTAAAAAGGAAGCATGCCCATTTAGCCTTTTCCTTTACATGCTGCATAGTTTGGGGTTTGGGTGACAACTTCATAGAGCTCTTGTGAGGAGTTGTGGAGGGTATCTGGGTGTGAATTCTGGGTGGCCCCGGGGGGTCTGCTAGGGACAGCTGACGCCTGCCCAGAGCCCCTGCCATACCAGGATCCGTCTGCTCGGCGTTCTGCAACCCTGACCACCCTCTCTATCCCTATTTCTGCCCCCATCTCTCTGTCTCGCTTTCTGTCTCTGTCTCCCTGCCTCCGTCCTCCTCCCCTCATTACTACATCTCAACAGAATCTGAGTCAAAACACTGTTGGATCGATGGATCCATCTTTTCTCAGGTAGCGACTCAGGCTGGTGGGTTGTATTTTGAGAGAGATTCATTGCTGATCATTCCCCAATGTGGTTATCTTGGCAGTGGGCGTTGAGGGGTAAGACACAGTCAATATTGTGTTTATGGCTACTGGCGACAGCTAGGCCAATGACTGTTTCTCAATGTCTTCAAGCAATGGCTGGCAGCATCAGTGCAAAAATCCTCTACAATAACAGTGAGTAGATAATAAAGGGCTTTTATATCACTGCCAACATTGTATGGCCTTCTGAATACACACGCTATTGTAGGCAAAACCGAGACTTATGAAAGAAGATAGTATAGTGGTAGGGACAAAGACTCTCCCCCACTAAACGCAGCAGTTTATGCTTTTGCAGTACATTTCAGCACTTGTTGGTGGAAAACACCAGTTTCTGTCAGACGAGACAATAAAAAGGCAGTAATAACTGTGCCACTTATGGTTAATCATGTTTGCTGTGGGGTGGAAAAAATTAAATGTAACTGGAATAAACAGCCTCTCCCTGGCCGTGTTTCAGACTCAGCCAATGGTTTGCCAAAATGTTAAAAATGTTTGAAAGCTGATTGATTCATTAAGGTTGTGCTCCTTGAAGTCTATGACATTATGGTACTGGTGCGGACAGGCCGTGGCAATGTGTGAGAATGTCTGCGGAGTGTATGTGACCACAGGGGCCACCCAAGAAGTCATCTTCAATGACTGGTTCAGGACCCACAGGTGAGTCACAATGGAATTAAAAACAGACCCAAATAATCTTGAAGAAAATGTCATCTCAAGCTAGAGGCTACAATATTTAAATAGTCTTTTTCATTTCCTGCAATGCACGATAGCCTGAATAGAATACTGTAAGATAGTAGGATAACCTAAAAAACAAGATTTTCTTCACAATTACTTACAAAACTAAGATTTAGATCATGAGAATTTTGGGGGACAAGGTGGCTTGCCAGAGGAAACGTTTGAAAACCACGACAAAGGGAGCTCCCTTACTTTTACCAATTGACAGACTCAATTTCATCACAGCAGATTGGTATGGAGCAATGTGGCTCAGTGTCAATGGGGAGAAACATTGTCCCTTCACATCACCAATAACAAGATGGAGGTTGTCCTGAAGTGGACCCGCTGTGGATTAAGACCCTGCAGCACTGCTGCACAATAAGCACATTCAGGGTGGGCTTGTTGGTGGCAGGGATGGGGTAAAAGTGTGCTTGGGATGTGCTCTCATTCTCCTTATTTCTCTCTTTATCTCTGGCTCTCTCTCCCTCTCGTTCTCTTTTTACACTGTTTATATATTGTATTGCTATTATCATAGCACTACGCACATTCTGCTATTATCATAGCACTACGCACATTCTGTTATTATCATAGCACTACGCACATTCTGTTATTATCATAGCATCCTGCACACTGCATACTTGCACATTCTTGTTAGAACTGTACATAGCCATTTAGTTATTTTATATTATATATAGTGTAATATCTGCATACTGTGCACTTTGTTATCTGCATACTGCTCACTTTGTTAGAATTGTATATAGTCATCTTGTTGTTATTATCTTATTTTATTTAATTCTATTTTATTTTAGTGTTTAGTTTATATTATATTGGATGCTGCTACGGTCGAGGAACCACAACAAAATACATTTCACTCATTTTTGCTGTAAAAGGTATTGAATGATGTGACAATAAAGGAATCTGAATCTGAATCTGAATCTCTTTTTTTTGTCTGTCTCTCTCCCCTTTCTCTCCCTCTCTCTCTTTTTCTTTCTTTCTGCTTTCCAGAGTGGAGGGAACATCAGAGGGATCAGGCTGGCTTAGCTTATTGGAAGCAGATGGCAGACCAAAGGCAAGAAGGCCACAGTTTCATGAAGCGTGGTTTGAACATGCCAGGACCATGTCGAGGGGCATGCCCATGGATGATGGCTAGGTGCTGTGTGTGTGTTAGTGTGTGTGTGTGTGTGTGTGTGTGTGTGTGTGTGTGAGTGTGTGTGTGTGTGTGTGTGTGTGTGCGTGCGTGCGTGTGTGTGTGTGTGTGTGCGCGCATGCTGCTTGAGCATTTGGAGAGATGGGGTGGGGGGTGGGGGTGGTTGATTTGGTAGGTTAGTGATCTGAGGAATGGACCCCCAAATCACAGTCGTGCCTCGCCTGTCTTTTTCAGTCATCGTCTGTGAATCCCTCTGCACTGGTTGAGGCGACGTTTGAAAAACTAGCGCATCAATGACTTTTCAGTGATTTGGTAGCTTTGAAGCCCCTTGCTCCTGGTGCCCTGCTGCACTATAATCAGGAATCAAAGGCTGGCGGCTGGGATCCGTCATCCCTGTGCAAAATGGCCGCGTGTTTCGGTAATAACGCTGCCTAACTGTGTAATTACTAGCTGTCTAGGGATTACTGATTAGCTAAACACAAAAAAAGGGAAAGAGTGAGAAATTGAGCAAGAGATAGAGAAAGAGTGAGAGAGACAGAAAGAGAGACAGAGGGAGGGAGAGAGAGAGACAGACAGACAGACAGAGAGGGTACTGTGCGCAACGAGGTTCCTCCACATATCTCCGAAGTGTGACATTGTGATGCTGCAACATGCTAAAATCACCATTAAGAAGAGCTCATTGCAGAGGAGGGCCCACTCACAGACAGACGGTGTCAGCCAGCCAGTACACAGCACAATACCAGATGGTCCAGTGTTCTCCATATGGGAGAGACACACACTAAGCACATGTCGGAATCCAACACTGTTTGCTGCAGCAGCATCTCAGCCCTGGGAACAAAGTGGTCATTCAGACTAGTCACTACACTGTATAATTACTCAGACAGACACGATGAGACACAATGCCAGCTCAGTGAAACTGGATAAAGAGGGCACTTATGGTTGCACCCTCAACCTATACCATATTTCCTCCCGTCTACACTCCACTTACATAATACAAAATATAAAATTGTCTGTATGTAATTACATTTTTTCCAATTCCAATTCAATATAGAAAATATGTGTAGAAAAAACTCTTTGCTTTACTTAGAGACATCATAATGCCACCTGAGCAGTTTTAGTAATGGCACATGTGATATTATCAACAAATGCTCTACTGTAAAAACCCTTTAATTACATGTTTTAAGTAATCATAAGGGACAAACTGTGTAGCCTCACAGCAAAATGGCTCCAATTCTTTTAGGGTGGTAGTGGGTCAATTTCCCCCCTCTGACCACCCTCCATTTGTCCCCCACCAATCGTCAGTTATCGTCTTTTGTCTCTGTCTCTCTTATCGCGTGGTGCCACAACAGGAAAGGGGGCCTAAGGGAGGCCTTGAGTAACAATGACCAGCCGGTTGACCTCTATACTGTGACCTTGAGTTTCCACACCCTGCCCACAGCAGCAATCATGGGAGGGGAGGGGGTCGGCTGGTTGAGGCCAGGGGGGAAGCTCCAGGCAGGGCAGGGAATGCCATCTATAAAAATAGAATCTTCATTATTCTGAATTCTCCACAAATAGTTTCAAAGAACAAGGCATCATTTCATCTTAATGACTGGCGTGAATTGTTTTGGGCTGTGTAGTGGAAAAGCCTTGCCTTTTGGCAGCGTGGCCTCAGAAGTGGCCTGTCTTTGCACCGCTCCACACCACAGGGACCACATATTGGCACATTTCAAACAGTCTATTTTTAAAACCTCCTTTTGTTGTTGTGTGAGTACCTCAGACTTCCGCTTCAGTATATTGACCTTAAAAAACACTTCTGACAGTGATCCAAATGCTGCTTATAGTTCTTGTCTGAGGTTCTGCTTTTCTGGGCAGCGGGCGTCTGATGTGGGATAAAATGCTGAGCCTGTAGATCATGTACATTATCTGCCATTTAGTTTTGAGTCTCCCCTTAAAAACAAAAAGTGAAAGAAGCATAATTTATAGTATATAAAATATGAACTTAGTAAATTAGCTGTCCTTGTGTCTGGGGCACTGGAGACAGACACATTTACACACAACACAATGTGGTGCAAAATGCCCAAACCATCCTTTCGGGTGTGTTAGGAGCCTGACTTGGCTGTGTGACGGCGAGACCTCTCAGGGTTTGTCACTTGCGCCATGGGCAGACCTGCCAATTAAAATCCATTGAAAACTACTGCCATGCTGGACCCCACCTATTAAAGGTGGGATAATAGGATTTTCTCTCCAAAGCCTATCAACATGTTTTTAACTGATAATATCAAAGTATAAGTAGTATTTTGCTACCTTGATGAAATTCTATTTAAATAGGACTCACAAACAGGACCATAACAAAACATCAGATCATTAGTGCTAGGGCTTCTAATTTTTGCCATTAATTCCCACTGTAAATGTTTGAAGTGAGATACTGAGAAAACTATGCACATAGCATTTGTAAACTAAACTATGCCTTTATTTTCTCTGTAAAAAAAAAGTTCCAAAAACAACCAGACAGGAAGCCTCTGTGTGGCAGAGCGAGGGGGAAAAAACTCAGTGAATTAAATAATACAGTTCTTTATCCCAAGGATCAAATGTTTATAGGCACCGCTGGGTCTCAGACCGATGGTCTTATGCATGTGGTCGCCGAGGGCAACTCTTCATGGTCGATCCTCAGAGAGAGAGACGGAGGCTGAATGAATAGCCTGACACTTTGCTTACTCACTCCTCCATTTCAAAAACAACCCCCACCCACCCTGCCTCAAACATAGGGAGGGAGGGAGAGAGAGAGAGAGAGAGAGAGAGATTCCACGCCTATTCTTCTCCCCTCTCCTAGCAAGGACCGCCAGCCAGGCTCTATTTTTAGCTTCACCACACACTATTTTTAGACCACTACCGGTTTTTGAGCCATTTATTAGGGAAAAGAATACCCAAAAAAAACACTGAGTGAGGGCGGGGGTGTCGTGGGGGGTTAAGGGGGGGCTCAATTACATTTGCCCATCTAACAAACACAACTTTTTACAAGTGGTGAACTCAGCAGATGTTCCCAATCACATGGAGGTGCAAGGGAAACATATAGTGACTAAAGGGAGATATGTTCAGGGGGAAACATATAAGAGTATTCTTCCTTTTCTTTACTCTCTTTTTTTTTTGCCTTAAAACCCTTTTTCTTTTCCCATAGAACAAACAACACAACACAGTGTTGATACAGTGTCTGGAGCTGCAAGTCCGAAAAGAAAGCACAGAGAGGGGGGAGATATAGATGGGTGTAGACTGGGAGAGAGGAGTACAAAGACACGCCTCAGTCGGTGGAATTCATGACGCTTTGAACACTGGGAAGATGTTTCACAAGTATGCAATATGTGGTAGTTTTTGTTTTTTTTCACCAACCTTTGAGCTTCTTTGTAACTCTGTGAAATGAGTGAGACAGAGTCAGCTCTGCCTGTGTTGTTGAGACTGGGAGTATGAAGTATGAACTGAAGGTAGAGGAAATATATGTAGAAGAAGTCATTGACTGTGGTACTAAAACATCCTTCTCTCTCTTCCTGCACATGTAAGAAACACACTCAACTTCATATACGAACTGGTAAAAAGCAAACGTTTTTTTTGGGGTTTTTTTAAGATGTGCTGTAGCATGTAGATGGGCTGTCATCAGTCTTTGTTTTAACAAATCCTTATGCTGTTAGCTTGCCAATGTCACAAGGTTAATTTACTTAGTCAGTCAAAGCGGCTTCAGACCTTAATCCTCAACTCACCAGGAAAAAACAAGCCATGTTGCTGATCTCTCCGTCACTAGTAAACACTGAGGCACTGTGATCACAGTGACCCCACCCCGTGTCACACCGCACATACCCGATCCAAGCGCCTCAAAACATCTCCACACAAAATCACTGTGGACAACTGTAGGACAGGAGATACGATATGACTGCCGTATTTCTCTTGGACGCTGACACATGTAAAAATCGTAGTGGGTAAATTAGTGAAGGCATTCAAGCCGGAGTAATTATGCCGTCTTTGAGAGCCATGAGAAGAAGTCATTCAGTGAGCCGATCAACAGAGAAAACTCCTTAAGGCTAATGTTCTCCGTGCTGTTTAGAAACCAAATAAGCACATAGAATAGCACACATGCTGGAAAATATTTTCACAAGAGCGAGGCAGAGCATGAGCACACTGGCACTTCAGAGAGGGAGATCACATGTTCTGTTGACGTGCAAGAATATTATGGAGAGGAAGGAGGAAAAAAAAATGTTTAAATGAACGAAGAAGGAAAAGTTTTGAGGCAAATGAAACTGAAATCAACCGAATTAATTAGTCTCTCTAGTATTTATAATGTGGGGGAAAATCATGTTTTATTGCCAAATGAAACATTGTGAAAGGCATGCAAGAAGTTGGTGTGGATGTTGGTACATTACTCTTTTCCTTTCGCCGTCTCACAGGCATGCTCTCCTGCTTTTCTTTCTCTTCCTTTTCCTTTATTTTCATCCCTCCCTCTTTCTTTCTTGCCCCCCTCCCTCCAGTGGACTGTCACTGGGCTGAAATCACACCTGTGCTTCTCACACGTCTCGGCGCACGGGTGAACCGTACGCAGGGTGCTGAATCTCATTAGCCAAGCGGGTAGTCATTAACAGAATGACCTTTGGAAATAATTACCAGCCTTCCTCCCTCCATCCCTCTTTCCCTCCCTCCTTCTCTCCTTGCACTCATCCATCCCTCTGTCCCTCCCCTTCCCCCTCTCATTCAGCAGTTCCTTCTAGGTGAGGACGGAGGGAGAAGAAAAGAGAGAGGGAACTGAGCGGAGGATCGGAGGGGAGGCAGGCCCCCGCTGCTGCTGTTTAAGATTACAGGGTGAGCTGAACTTTCAGATTAGGTTAATCTGCTGGAAATTGGATTGGCCACCGGCAGGCAGGCAGGCAGGCAGCAGGCAGGCAGGTAGCAGGCAGGCAGGTAGCAGGCAGGCAGGTAGGCAAGTTCCGCTCAGTACCAAGAGCCATGTGCCTCTCCATGTGATGCTTGAGCCAATGGCATCAGAGTGTGCTGTGCTGGCTGAGGTCATCGCAATGCCATCATCTCTGCAGGGTGTGAGCCGATTGTCACCGTGTATGCACACACCCATACACATACAGTACAGGCGCTACAAGCACACTCTAACACACGCCCAAAATACTACGCACATGCACTCATACATGCACGTACACGCAAACACCGTAGTATTCCTTGATTTACCAGCCTCCATCTTCTCAGCTCCCTATGGCAGCTCACTCACTAACCCTCCGGTTGTATCACAAACCTGCGTTCTTTGTTTCAACAGAGGGAAAACAAACACATTGCGGAATAGGGATTTGGCACAGCCCGGGTGTGATGTTGGATGTGGGTCTGTTCAATCACGACGAGAGCCAGCCAGCACCACTTAGGTTTGGGCTTGATCCGCAATCATCGGGAGGGGAAAAAAAGGACTCTTTCATGTGCTGTTGTAATTAACAACCCCCAAACTGGCATAATAAATCTCCAATGAGAGCTCAAAGAGATTATTCCTAAGGAGGAATGTAAAAAAAAAGGGGGAAAAAGGAGAGATGGATCTATTCTCTTGTTATTTCCCAACACGGCTTCCCATTTCGTCCTTAATGCCGTTCACATGTCCAGGAAACCGGCCTGGCAGACAGCGAGTATAGGAAATCTATCTGCGTGTTTGACTGTTTTATCTGGAGCCAGACTCAGAGTGTACTGTAGACCTGCCAGGAGGACACACTTGCAGGCCCGCTCGGACATCCAACGACGCAAGATATCTTTCTGCCTCTGTGTTTCATCAAGCTATTATGAGAGCTTGGATGAGCTGCTCTTTAAAGAATTAGCATTAATTAAGTGGACCGCCCCACTTCTTTGTGCAACGGCTGATAATGCCATGTAGTACACTATTTATTACAATCTCCGGGGAGAGTCTACGTACCGTACCACATCCTACGTGACAGTATACATGGAATTGGTTTCTGTGAAAGCATTCGAAACACTAGAGAACATATGTTCCCAATTTGAATCTGTGTATTGAATTCCCGTTGGATTTATGTTCCTATTATTATGGGTTTCTGTGTGTTATACATTGGGAATGTGACAACAATAATTTTGCAGCCATCTTGATTAGCAATGCTTCTCTTGTGTTACCATTTGGGCTTGGAGGAGGGTAGCATTGGTTTCTGGGTCTTTTGCTTTCACAGATATTTGTGGAAGTGTCATCCTCAGCTGAGACGGTTTTCAAGTGAGTCATCAAGACCTTCTTTACCACTCCTCTCTCTCTCTCTCTCTGTCTCTCCGTGCCTTTCTCTTTGTTAATCTCTCATACACATCCATGCACCCATACATAGCCAAAGAGTTTTGAAATAATGGAAAACGAGGCGATATGCTCAATGAAAAACAGGATGAAAAAGAGAAAGACAGAAATCGAGTGAGCGAGAGAGAGAGAGAGAGAAAAGCCCTCCAGCCTCTTGTAAACATGCTGTAGCTAGAGAGGCTGTGCAACGCTCTCAGTGCCACTCTCTCAACAACGCTAATTATCAACCAAAGACATGCTAATTACATAGAGCTTTATTGCTAATGTAGCAGGCCTCTATGCCAGCCGCCCACACTCTGAGCTCCGCTCCCCTACCTCTGCCTCTCCTCCCACTACACCTCCAGGCACAGAGAGAGAGAGAGAGAGAGAGAGAGAGAGAGAGATGCATGCATTTCTGTGTATTTCTGAAGACAAGGGGTTTCTGATATACAAATTTGAAGTTTGATATTATATGTCATAAATCAGATGTCATATTTAGTGTCTCTTTGTTGCTCTCTGGGGACCCTGGACTTTGCCCCCACCCCCAAATCCAGCCCTTCCTCCTGTTCTTGTCCTCCTCCCCATCCTGCCATCGCAACAGGAAGTCCGCTTTGCTCCTGCCCTCCATCCAACCCCCCAACCCCCCTCCTAA
>OMLI01089821.1:0-18349 GCA_900302605.1 Rondeletia loricata | reverse complement strand
AATATATGATGCAATGTTGCAGTATTTGATATGAAATTAAAGACTAACATCTCAGGTAGAAACATAAGTTTAATATTTTCACCATTCATTTAACATCTGTTAAATATGTTAATATGCAATAATCTGTATTTATCTGTTCTGATTGTATATTGTGTTTATTAGTTTGGCCAATTGATTGTTAAAGCACGTTGTGCTCTCTTGCTTGAAAAGTGCTCTATAAATACAATTATTATTTAAAATATGGTATTTTTTTATTAGTGGTTGAATATTAGTTCAACCAGTTCAACCCAGCTCCGATCTCCCCTCTAGGGCTCTGAAACAACCTAACAATATTAATCAAATGCATGTATGCCTACTGTACCTTAATCTCATGTAATGCACCAATAACGCGACGCAGGCGTCTTATTTTGGATAAAGTTTAGCAGGTAGGTAACAACGTACGCAGCAACAGCTGGTTGGTGACGTTCCATGTCAACAGGAAGTGATGATAGAGGGAAGTGCGTCCCAGAGCTGTTGCAATTTATATTCCCCTTCACCTCTGTACTTCACCTGTGAGTGGCCCTTTTCGTTACGCCCTTAACACTTCTAATTGAGTGTCACTCAAAACGAAGGGGGAGTGTTTAGGGGCCGAATTGGGACGTGGGGCATCAGTAGTCTCGCAGTAGCCAGCCGATTATAGATATCCTCCGTCGCTGGAATTGATGACGTAAGACGGTGGGTCTGGCCACGTGACACTAGTCCATCAGTAATCGGCTCAGTCACATCTGCTCTCCCGAGGCTACACTGGTGTCAACTGATGGTGAATGGCGGAGTGTGCTTCTACCAGACACAACAATATGCCTAATCTCTTTTCCAGGAACAGGCTGACTGCCAGAAAAAGGGGGGCAGGATAGAGAGATAGATGGTGAGAGAGAGAGAAAGCGAGGGACAGAGATTTCCATTTGCAATACTAACACTGGAAAGCTGTTTGTTTGTGTTCCTACCTGGGGAAAGAGACAGCTGTCACAATGAGGTTCTACAACCAATAAAGACAAAAGACTGTATGCGTTCTGTAACATCTTATTAAATGGTTTTAGGAACAAAGAATATAACATTTTGTTGCTACAATTAGTATACACAATTTCTCTTCCAGAATGTTTAGCACACTGTACTCCATTCAATATACATTCTTTTTTTTTTTTTTTTACAGCTCTTTATTGATTTGTATTGGTACTGTGTTAACATGAACCGAAAGCAATGTTAGAATTAAAAAAAAGACAATATGAAAATGTAACAAACAAAAGGATTCCACCAAGCCACAGATTTCAAATAAAATCTAAATGTATTTACTTAAAAATAAAAATACAACAAAATGGTGCTTTCCAGCATGATTTAAGAGTAAATTGATGATTTATTACTTACAAATGTTTGTTTGTAAAAACATAAAAATTATCTATAAAAAAAAAAAAGCAAGAAACATTGAAAAAGATTTGAGATAGACAAAAGTATATTCTTCAGGTAGCATCCCCTTCAAAATAACTGAAAGGGCTTGATTTCACACACCTTATGGCCACCTTGAGCCATCTTTCATGAATTGTATTGACTCACAGTATATGAGTCAAGCTCAAGGAAGTCTGGTTTTGTTAAATCCAAGGGGTTGTTAAGGTACAGGTACACCAAACAGGAGAGAACACTGATCTCACATTTTCACGTCAGGAGTGGAGGGTAAAGACAGGAAGGATGTGATGGGAGAAGTAACTGCTAGTTGCATTAACGTGAGATGATGCCAAAGAAAAGTGGGTAAAAGATTGTGCATGTGATTTTTATGTGTGCATGTACAAAAGATTTCACCACAAGAGGTGCCAAAATTGTCAACACATATGTCCCTCTCTGAGGGAAGAAGCAGAAGGGGAGGTGACTGCCCTCTGACCTCTACTGGATCCCCTGTTCTGTCCTGGAGCCACAAACAAACTCTCACATCAGGTACAGTGTGGCAGTAACACCTTCTTAACTGTACCAGTCATTACTCACGACACTGCCTCTACACCTACCCTGCTAACAATCCTGATCACAGCCAACATTTAGATAATATGGAGCTTTTAGATTTACGGTTTCTGCACACATTCTCTGGAGTTCTCTTTCAAGTTTCAGTGGTCACAAGCTAGCCATGCTATAAAAGTCTAAGGCCCAAAAGTATCCCGTCACAAAGTGGTTCAACTACTAGTCTTCAGGTCAATCTTGACCTTTTTAAAACATTTTCATATTTGATTACAGATCATGATAACCACTCTAGTATGAGTATCTAGTGACAAATCCCATCATTTTAGGGTGGCAGGTTGGTGAGTAGGCCTACCATTCACTATGACTCCTGATGCTCTTTGCACCAATATTCACCACACATGTGCAAACAGTACTTGTAATAAAAAGGCCCTGACTCTGAAATTCCACTAAAACTATCCAGTTCAACGTTGAAGTGTTTTTCTTTTGTTTTTAAAATCACGATAGACATGGAATGACCTATAAGCACCATACATCATTAGAAATTATATTTAGAAAAATGCTGCTGTCCCCGGGAGAGTTTAGTTTAATGAAGACTTTCTAAAAGCACTGACGAGCGGCGGCTGAGAGCAGGCGTAGCGGTCAGTCTCTCTAATGCACTGAATCATCACACCACTCTTTACAGGGCATGAACAAGTAAACTCTAATAAATATCCTTTTAACATTGTGCAAGACACAAACTGCTTCAAATAATCTTCATTAAACATTAACTTTCTTCTTATAAATAAATAAATAGGTTTAACAAAGAGATAAAAAGGCGAGTAAATGTGGGATGAGATTTCAAACAAATATTTGCTAATTTCTTGACAGTGACATCTGCCAATGCCTGAAAAAATGTTTTGGTATAACATTAACATTAGAGGAAAGAAGAGAATAAGACAATAAAATAAAAATGATCTTAAGAGCATTTAGCATTTTGGTTTAGCAAAAATCTCAGTTGGACTGGATATCTTACAATTGTCCTTTAGCCATTGTTTTCGTTGTACTCATTTTTATTTCTACACAATATTTCTATAATATTGCAATCCTTTCTCTACTATTTCTTCAACCACTGTTTTGCTATAGAAATCAGCAGCAGCAACAGTGTGGTCAAACCTCATGCCCATGTCAATCGGGTACAAGCTTTTGATGCTCTGAAACCTTCCATTACACGGCTCACTGTCTACAGATATTGAGGGATTTCTCACATGCCAAATGTGCTGCCACAGGATAAATTACAACAGGCATGAACAGTAACAAATATAAACTGTAAACTACAAACAATCAAACTGCAGATTTAATGGGTGGAGGCCCAAGATGTGAGACGAGAGTGGGATGCTTATGGGTGACTGAGGATGGGAGGAAGAATGGAAGGGAAAGTCAACACCGTTGAATAAGTGAACAATGTTAACAATGTGAGCAATGACATCAGCAGCAATCACCACCATCATAATAATCCACAGTGTGATGATCAGGACGTGCAAGACAATACCTTGTACAATCTGTGACCATCGAGAGAACAAAAAACTGAAATTCCAACTCTCCCAACCCGCTACTGACCTTTAAATACCCGCTACATATCCAAACCAACCCAGCATCCCTACTTATTTTAAAGTCTTGTACTGCATCCAAGTAACCAGTCCAGCAGAACACTCCGTGTGCAAGGCTAACAGAGCACATTATTGGAAACGGTATGTAGGTTTGGATATTGGCAGGTTTTTTTTGTTTATGGTGCAGTGTCTGTAAATCCTGCATGTTCACTTACTACTGCTGAAAAACAGGAGAAGTGACCCCTTTGTAATTGTCAAAGCAGAATGCAGAGGATCAGAGAGCTCTGTGACAGTCACAGGACCAAGAATGTCAAATTCTCCTCTTATCGCTCTTTATCCGTCTTTAAGTCTGGCATTTGGGTACAAAAGGTTTCAAAGTCTCTCTTACAGGGCCACATCATTTAAAGCAATTATCATTATGCATGTGCCTACATATATTAGAAAAGACCCGAGCCTACACAAATTAAACATACAAGAATAAGAAAAATTAAAGTAATCAGTGAAATAGAAAAAAGATATCTTAACTATACAACATCTTGCACATTTATGGTAGCCAACCAAGTGCATTTTGCTCCATGGTGAAGCAAAACAGATTTCAATTCCCATTTAAGAGCCAAATTGGGGTTGAGATGTGTTCAGGAAAAAAGAGGGTTTTGGTAGTTAGTATTATGCATAAGATAATACTGATGCAGTAGGATATGTAAGCTGGTATGTTAATGAATTCCCATGGGATATCTTAATCATCAATATTAGCACCCTTCTAGATAAATACAATTGGGGACTGGGGATGTCATTAAGTCACTTTTGAATTCGGATGAGATGAGCTGACGTGCTGCATTTCAACGGGTGTCTGAGGAGTTTCCTAAAGAAATGGAGGCGCTAGCTATAGAGCAACATTCTCTGCCTGAACTCAGGCAGCAGATACTGCAAAACAAACATCACAATCACTGTGAATGGCTAAGAACAACTGAGAAGCCACTTGCATATATCTGCATGACCTTGGCAGTTTACGTGCACTGCTACGCTTGAGCTTGTTTTGGTGAGGGTGTTGGTGTGTGTGTTTGTATGTGTCTCTAATGCGGTTGCATAATGAGTCGACAGGCAAATGATTCATACAGTGCAATGTTGCATACTCCTCAATTTACATAATCAAATCTACTTTTAAACAGAATATTATGCTTTACAAAATTCCTTGAGTAGTACAGGTTTGCAAAAAAGGGCTTGCTAACTGTCAATGAATCATCAAACATTCTGCATTGAAACTTTTTGAGTGAGATATTGAGCATCCATCTGTCTTTGTTTGTCTGTATTAAGGTAAGGAGTGCAAGTAAATAAATGCACAAACCCATTATGAAGTGCTGCATACACACATGCATACACACCACCTGACCTGTCTTGTTAATGATGACATCTTTCATAGCATGCTGTGACTTGTTATAGCATGCTCAAAATAGCATGAATAGACTTGGGGAAAAGACGCAGGCTTAAGAAAACGAATCCTGACAGACACATGACAGGGGTTTGCGAATCACATTGCTTCTAATTCCAAACCCTGCACTCTCCCATCCATTTATCTTAGTGTACGTTCCCTTGCTCCCAAAATTCAGCCTGTTTGCTATACCCCACTCTCCCCTGGTGCTGTGCCTCGTTCCCCTCCCATTCCTCCTCCATTCCCTGTCTCTCCGTGTCCCTTCCTGCTCCTGCAGGCTCCCCGTAGCGTCCCCCACTGATAGCCTGTGAAGGTGGGGCTGATGGGGATGTACTTGAAGAAGGAGTGTCTGCGGATGAAGTCCATTCCGAATGGCAGGTCGTAAGAGCGCATCCCTTCCAGCTCTGCTGCACTGGATCCAGACCCAAGCTTCAGCTTCTTGATGCCTCGTTCTTCTGGAGAACCTGAGAAGGCAGGGAGGGGGGGGGAGATACATTATGGTGCACAGACTCAGCCAGACTGTCTACAATTTCAATTTCCAAAGTCACAAGCAGGAAAATTTTAACCGTGCCCGTTTCCCTGGAATATAATATTGTTTCTTTATGCCTCCTGGCATAACTTTCTGGTTGGGTGTTATGCCAAAAACTACAAACTGGCTAACAAAAATGCCATAAAGAGCACAGGAACGGCAGGACTTAAAATAAATAAATAAATAAAAAATAAAAAATAGTAATTGATGGGCATTCCTATTTTCTTCGTGGAATCTTTGGAAGCCGTAACATTGTGGCTTAACAGTATTAGCTTATCAATAGAGAGGAGTGGATTAAAAGACTTACCGGGGATAGTGTTGTCTAGTACGAAAGCGACAGAGCCACCTACAAACATGGCGGTGGTCAGGAGCACGTTCAGCACCTGGTCTACCTCAACTATGCCTGAGACAGATTGAGAGGAACGGGGTTAGCAATTGGCTGAAATACGTCTTAGTTTGTACATATCTGGGTGTCTCTCCTCTCCACTCACCGGTGACCAGCGGGTTGTCTTTGAGGTAGCTTGGCAGCACCAGGCCAAAGAACATGGAGAACCCCAGAATAAAGAGGTTCCTGGAGGAGTTGAGGTCTACAAACTGCAGGTTGGATAGCCCCACCGCTGTGATCATACCAAACAAGGTACAGAACAGAGCTCCCAGGACAGGGTCAGGCAGAGAGGCAAACAGTGCACTGAATTTACCCACAAGCCCAAGCAGCAGCATCATAGCTGCCCCATACTGGATCACACGTCTGCTGCCCACCTGGAGGACCAATCAGAGACCAACAGGAGGTTAGGAAACCAATCAGAGTGTGTTAGGAAATGAGAGACAGAATGAAAGCTGCGAGCTCCATTGGATAAGCTTTGTGTGCAACTGTGTTACCTTAGTGAGTCCCAGCACGCCTATATTGGGGCTGGAGGAGGTGGAGCCATTGCCTGTCCCAAAAAGACCATCCAGCACACAGGACATCCCTTCAACAAATATACCCCTATAGAGACAGGGAAGAAAGGACAGGGGTGAGGTGGAAATAATATAATTATAAAATGGTCTACAATTCCTAAAAAAATATTTCTGGGGAACAGAGAGAATGAGGGAGAACAAAAGACAGATCAACCGTAGAATTACCTATTGATTGCATGGATGGGAGGTGGAGGGGCACAAGAGAGGCGGGCGCAGGCGTAGTAATCTCCGATGGACTCAATGATGCTGGCCACCACCGCACTCATCATGCCTATCACCCCTGCAGCTGTTACTGTAGGAACACCCCACTGAACTGCATGGGTAAAAACACAGTGCCGGTCGGTATTGAGAAACAGCTTCATCTGAACTCTTTATGAGCTGTCCTAACCTGCAAGGTTCCTACAAAATTGTGATTTAAAAATTACATACTTTTTCTAGACTTTAATTATTGATTTGATTGGAAGATTTTGGTGTTCAGTATGATTTACACTGATAAACATCTGGCCCCACCTAACTATGCCATATCGCGCTATAGATGATTATTCTTCACAGCAACAAATATCAAAATATGTGAGAAAATGTATATCGGGACTGTACAATATTTTTTCTGCTATTTCCAAATTCACCAAGCCCTGGTAATTACCAAAGTCATTTTTTTGTCAGGTTTTTCCAGTTTTAATAGTATTAAGTTAAGGAGCAGAATAGCAGCAAAACTTTCTATTATCTGTCATTTTGTTTTGCTGTTCTCTCCCTCTAGTGCTGAAACTAAATGCCAATTTGAGGTGCGTGAGATGGCGCTTGTCATTTTCAAATCCTCACATTCTTTGGTTAGCTGGCTAATCAATGCAGATGTGAACCAAACCACTCCATACCACGGCTAGCTCCAGCCAGGCTGAACAGTGCTAATGGAGACAAGGCGTAACACAGACCAACCTCTTTGACACCCCCTTCCACTCCCACCCACAAACAACACACTTACAGGGGTAAGGGATCTTGAACCACGGTGCAGCTAGTAGGATCCCTTGCCGTGCGTCCGTGCGGGCGTAGAAACCGTACTTGTCCTTCTCTGGTGGGAAAACGTCAGTCACGGTGAAAATGAAACACAACAGCCATGACACCAGGATGGCCATGATGATCTGGGTGCAACAGAAAAAAAAAACGTGGTTACACACACTCACTGACAAAGTTATAAAGGTTATTTCAGGAGAAATAGAGCTATAGTCATTTTCCCAAGTTGTTTGAATTGCAATTGGTTTATAGGAGCTTTGCATTATTTGGGAATACATTGTTGATACAGTTCCCTTGGTCTTGTTAGTATTGTACAGTTGAAATGTAAGGTCATGTTTAAGGAGATCAGAGTTCCATGGAACTCTGTACGCCTTCAAGGCAGAACTGAGCTGCAAGTATAGAAAAAATTAACATCCGGGTAAATTATAATGTTGCTGTAAATCTTGGAATGTGCGGAGACCATTGGTATTGAACAGCTGTCCGAGTAAGTAAATTCCATTATTTGACCATATTGGGTAGGCCACTGTCCGACCACCAAGCAATAGATTGTGATTGTGAAATATTGGAATATGATAATGCCACTTTTTTTTTAAGTTAGTGTAGTTAGTCACTAGTTTCCAGGTTATTAAGACATTTGCAATAATAGGACCAAAACGCATTTTAGCTTGTTTGAGGGGGACTTCTGCTTAAATTAGATCCTGTAATCTATGTGGGTGAACTAAATGTTCTTCCAGCGAGCGCCAGGATGCAGAATTGGTGGGGTCCAACCAAGATTTTATGGTGCGCAGTACAAAAGACCAATAGTTAACTTTAAAATTGGGACACCCCAACCTCCAACAGATTTCTCTCTCTGAAGAGTTGTAAATTTAATCCTTGGTCTTTTGTGATTCCAGATTAAACCAGTGACTAAGCTATGTAATTTATCCCAATATCCGATCTGTGGACTAAAAGGAAGCATAGAGCCGAGAAAATTTATTTGAGGTAATACCATCATTTTTATGATTGAAATCCTGGCGTCAAAAGATATAGGTCTTGACATCCACTTCCCCAAATCTGTTTTGATCTCATCTAAAACTTTAGTATAGTTCTTGTTAACTGTAGTTTCTAGAGTTGGGAAAATGCAATTCCTACGTATTTGAATTGACTTACAAATGGAATATACATTTTTGTCAAATCATCACCAGAGCTACTTAGAGCTAGGAGAACAGATTTTTGCCAATTTAATTTGTATCCGGAGATACTACTGAAATCTGAAAATAACTTAAGGATATGAGGAAGCGACTGTGAGAGTTTACTAATAAAGAGAAGCACATCATCTGTGTAAAGCGATATATGGTGAACTGTGGAGTTCATTGTGATAGGTACGATATTGATGGATTGGTGTACTTTCTGATCAAGAGGCTCAAGGGATAGAAGTTTAGTGGTTTAAGAGTCTTGCACACTGACAGCAGTTTCTAAGGCTGACCGCTATAAACAGTTCGCTCCAACATTCTTATAGTAAAGAGTTACCCAATAAATAGCAAAGTATCAATGGGCTGCCCTTTGTGGAGAAAGGAATCAATCAGGCTGATTGGTAACTTTAATGTGAGTGCATTAATGTGACACATCCTTTTCCACCCACTATTTCTGTTATTTAACATATCACCACCAGAGGGCAGGAAAAGACTGATTTATACACTGCACAGTAGCATGCAAAGGGAAAACCTCCTAACCTCCTAGAGAGAATGAGACGAGATGGGTTGAATTATTTGTGACTTAGATGGGAACCCAATTGGTGGTGGTGGTGGAAGGGCTTGTAAAGAAATGGGAGGTCACGACTTCATCATGGGAGAGTGTGGAATATTCTCTGAGAAAAGGAAAGAGAGCAGTGGCGCTAAGCTAGAGTTTGTGAGACAAAATATGTGCCTATGTATGTACAGTGCAATGACTTGTCACTTTTATGAAGGTGTGTACTTACAGGAAACATTTTGAAGAGTTGTAGCCTATAAGAGGTCCATCCTTTCTTCTTCTTGTAGACAGGCAGAGGTAAATGGACGTTTCTGGCATACTGGGAGAAGAGCAGCACCAAGAAGATAGTCCTACAGAGAGAAAGACTCCTACTCAGTTGGGTAGAAAAAAAGAGCAGGGTTCATGTCTTCTCATTCCTAGATGTATTTTTTGGGGGGATTTTTTGCCTTTATTAGAGTGGAAAGTGGAGAGAGACAGGATAGACTGGGGTAGAGCGAGGGGGATGACATACGACAAAGGTCCTGGGCCGGATTCAAACCCAGGACGTCCCGGTTACATGGTACCAGGACGCCCTGTATGCTCATTCGTAATATATTCTCCTGGGAGCTATGGGGAACTTTGGGGATAACTCATCCAGTATGAACTTGCCTGTACTATTTACAGCTTTGCCCTAATCCACCAACATTACCGTGGGATTTCCTTTTCCTCTTCTATAGGTCTTGCTAAGACCCCAGAGGCATATCAGCCAATCAATTAGCTTAACTGCATAGGAAAGAGCAAATCAGAGGCAATTACCAGCAGATAGCCCCAGTCCCTGTGGAGCACGGGGAGAAGAGAGCCCCTCCAGCTACAGTATAAACAGCAATGACACAGCAGGATCTGGTGTTACAACACTATATTTTGTAACAGTCTGACTCCTTACTATTTGTTCCTTGTAAAGGTGGTGATCTAGGTATTTAAGCTTATTCTGCTGTTGCACAGTTTAAAAAATTTTGACCTTTATTTTACCAGTCCTGGCCAAAATTGCTTAAAATAGAACAAATAAATAAAATAAAACAGATTGTGCATTAGACACAGAAAAACAGACAATATACAACAATTTAGGCTGTAAAACAGGTGCATACAGTGTCCATTGTGTCGGCGATAAGCAGTTTAAATTTTTCTACAGATATCAGTATTTTGATTTTTTTCTCGTAGCTTCTTCCATGCTGAGGGAGCAGCATAGCTGAAAGCTTTTTCACCAAAGACAGTACGTACTTTTGGAACATTAAACAAAATGAAGTCATGTGATCTCAGTGCGTATGAATTTGTGTTTGTCCACTCTAACAAAGAGCTTAAATACAGTGGGAGCTGACCTAGTTTATGCCTGCATGTGTGTTTCTTTGCACGTGAAGTCTGTGCTTACAGCATAGCAATTCCCCAGTGTTTTCCAGCTCTTTCCCCTGCGGCCTGAAAGCCAGAGAGGCCGATGAGGGCCACGGTGGGGGTGATGGTCAGAGGTCCAATGTACTTCAGCAGGACCCCCGGCAGACCCAGCGCTCCGATAAACACCTCGATCATAGACGCCACAATGATAGCACCTTGGATCTGGGGACAGGACAGAGCGATAGAGGAGACAGAGAGGCTGATGTTACAGGAGTGGATCCACAAAACAAAGACTGAAACAACCACACTGGCACTTGCCCCATGACACACTCCCACACCTTTTCACTGATTACATTGCAAAACCTTTAAATGACTTCTCCATGACCCCTTTTAAAATTTCCATGACCAAATTGTAATGAGACTGAATTGAAAAGTGACCATCAACTACACCAACTTTAAGCATTAGTTTGTTCACTTTATAATCAAGGATTACAATATTATTTTAAAAGTCAGCAACCAACACTATTTTCCTCCAACAGGGAAGTCACAAATCACTAAGTTCACAAATACAATTTCATGACTTTTCCAAAACATTTCTCCCTTTTATCATTTTTCATAACTTCTCCAGGCCTGGAAAATACTATTTTACAATTCCATGACTTTTCCAGGTTTTTCAGGAATGTGGGAACCCAGCACGTGTACTTTCAAAGTGTGCATAGTTGATTAAACTGCAACTGTCATCCTTACAGGCCAAATATACAAATCAAGCCCATAAGGTACAGGGAAATAAGGATGCAAAATGATGTTTCCTAAAGTCAACTAGTGACTAAAGCTTATTTACATATATAATCAAAGATGTTTCATGAAGACTATGTTAACATTTGATTTCGTTTGACTGGTTAAATTAAGAGTTTTTGCATTGCATTTTCAAAATCGATCTTTTTTTTTACAGGCAATTTTTGACTCCAGTCATCGCATCACAGCTCCCTTCACTAAACAATTGCCAAAATCTTTCCAATCAGGCAAGTTTGCAGCATTTTAACTGGAAAGCCTCCACTCAGCAGGTTTACCTCATTTGAATTAGAGGAGCTGCTGTTGTCGGCCAATCAGGGTCCAGTATTGTCACTGTTCTGCCTGTGAGGACTTGGTCTTCCAATTAATTAAATAACGACTCTTTTAATTAAACTACATTTATTTGCAAAACATCATGAAGAACATTATTCTTATCCTGAGCCATAGTCTATTTGAAATCAAAATCATGAAAACCGAATAATATGGGAGATTTTTTTAGTCATGGGTGGAGGAAATGTTTCATTTCATTTGATTCTTCTGAGTGATACTCTTGTTCCTCATTCTCTCTTCATTGGTCTCTGTTTTCTCCTCTGTCACATTTTACCGCCACCACCTTCCGGCTGCCCTCGGCTTATCGATGTTCTGTTCAACAATTCGATTCAGTCTGATCGAGTTAGTCTCGTACAAGCGTAAAAAAACAGTTACTCAACTGGGTTACGCAAGCCTCAGAAAAGGTTAATGTGAATTTACACACCCTGCAGCCATATACAAAGGCAGTCACATGTTCCTACTTAGACACAGCATAAATCACACCGGGGTGGTGAAGTAAGCGGTGCACGTGACGCATGGGCTACTCCTGATTGGTCTAAATCTCATGATACGAATGGACACACACATGGACGGACACACATCACGTATAGAAGCGTCTGCACCGCTTAAAAATAAATGTCTCCTTTACATGCAAACACTGAATGACAGTTGCTCAGTAAGCTCACTTTGAATTCAGCTTCTTTCATTTCTCCATAACTTTCTCCATCTCTAAAAGCAGGTGGATTAATCCTAGCTACAACATGTAATGAATACCTTTTAGACCAATGTCTTTTAGCCCATCAACTTCTCTATCCCATTTTCATTTCATCTGGTTTTCCTTTCTTCTTTTTTTAACGCTTCCTCCATGACTCCTGCCTCCCTCTTTTTTTTTCTTAACGTTTCCTCCGTGACTCCTGCCTCCCCACTATCCACCTTTCAAGCCTCTGTGACTCTTTCATTTGCCTTTCTCTCCCTCACCTCTCGTATCCTGGGGTGCCAGATGTGCTCTGTGTTGAGGAGCTCTGTGCCATTCATTACAGGAACCTCTGGTCATGGAAGATCAGAAGAAAAGGGAGAAGTTGATTAGATCAAAACATGAATCGTGACTCCATTCAGTTAATAATTAAATTTGGAGCACACAGAGATAAACCAGCTAATCCCATTTGACGCCACCTAATTCTGTCCCATCTTCACGGGCTTGCTGACAACATTTGGGCTTGGGATCAAAGTGACACCAAGTTCCACAGTTTTCATTACACGGTTATATCGGATAAGAGTGTGCGTGTATGTTGAGGGGAGTTAGGAGTCTGAGATAGAGAGAGACAGAGAGGTAGATTACCTGTATCATTACATTTCCATTTGTCCAGCGACAGAATGGCCCTGGCTGGGGCGAGGAAGGCGAATGCGCTGGCCTGGAACAAAGGCAACCTGGACACACGCAAACACTCACCATCAGAAATTACATTACCAGCCTGAATAATCACATAAATGCACACGAACTGGCTTGTAACAGTTAATTTCAGTAGCAAGGTGTTTTTCTCTCTATAACCACTAGGTGACAGCACTTGAATGAAAAAGGCATTCGTGTGGAATCTAGAGGCAAGCAGCAGGCACCAAGCATGATCCCCATTCATTTGGATATCATTCACTGTATGGAGTGTGAGAGTCTGAGAGTCCCCCTGGCCTTACTTGGCTAACTTTAAGTCTCTTAAATACAGGGTGAGGTAGTAGAACCAGAGATTCTCTCTTTCTTTCTCTCATTGTTGCCAACGCATCCAACACCATTCACACACACTGATATAATGATGTACGCATCCCATCTTCTTTATGGTGAACGTTTTGATTGATTAAGACCATAGCTAACCATGCTTTACGTTGTGGTCTCCCATTCTTGTCATGGCTGCAACGAGCGGTCATAACAGGAGTACGCACATCATAAGACCTAATAGCATCGGAGGAAGTTAATCAAATGTGATGACTTCAAAATCAGTGGAAATGCTAAGGACAGCTGCAAAGGAGTTTGTAAGCATTGAAAAAGGGAACAAGGAACCCACTGCTTTCTGATATGCATAGAGGACCATGTATGCTGGCATAGGTGGTGTAGCAAAGATAGCTGGCCTTCATGCAAACAGAAAAAAATACTCAATGGGGTGGCGATAGCCTTGAGGTAAAAGAAAGGGGCTTGTGACTAGAAGATTGCCTGTATGTGAATGAAAAACTCTTCCATTCTCTCAACAACTACTGTTGAGGTGCTCTGAATAAAGTATTTTACCCCCAGCGGCTCCACTGGCCACCAGTGGAAGACGCTGGTTGTACTGGACGGGTCCCAGATGTGAATGAGGGTAACTGTAGGAATATGATGGGAGGACATTACTGGAGAAGATGCATGTTCAGTCAACTTTGCCTGCATAAATAAAAGGTCAAACGAGAGTTTATAAGAAAGGAAAGGCAGTGAAGAGCATGGAGGAAAAAAGGAGAAGGGTGTACCATTTCCAGAGAAAAGCACTTTGACACCAAATAACCTCCAGCCCACATCTACTACCCAGTCACATGTCTGCAAGTGGTGCCAGCTGTGCACGCAGTAACAAATGAAAATGCACACTTGGGTGAACACGCGCACACACATCACCTTTCCTGGAACAGTGCGTATACTCTTTCTGATCTGACCTCACTTGGCACCGTGACTCATCAAACCATGCGGCTAGCATTTTTCCCCTCACTCCATCCCGCTTTACTGCTGTGGCAGCCCTCTCCTCTAAGACCGCCAACCATCACAAGCCCTTTTCTCTCTCCCCTCTTCCTCGTTCCACCCCCCCCTCCCCCAAGTTATTCTTTGTTGACCTCCTGTGTCTGACCTCCTCTCCCATCTTTCTTTCCTTTTCATTCCCCCCATGTCAAGTCCCTATATCCTCCCTCTTCTTTCGCACCTCACCTCTCCAAAACCACCTTTCTTTGACACGTCAATCTCTTGCCCAGGTGACAGAGAAAATATGCTCGTCATCCTCCCTTCATCATCTCTATCCCTCATTTTAACCCATCCGTTTCCATCCCCCGGAGTTTCTCAGGAGACAGCGATAGATATAGAGATGGATAGATTGGTACTTTATTTATCCCAGAGGAAATGTGTGTGTATAAATTATCTCTCCTTCCCTCTTTCCATCCATCAAGCCCTCATTTCCACCCAGCCCTCTTGATGCGTCACCTCAACCCAGCGTTGCCTTGGTGAGAGTGCAGGCTGTTGGCGTGACAGGAATGACAGTCATTAACAAGAAGCTGCATGTCATGTTGACAACCGATACCCAGACCAGGCCCTGCTGTGTGTTTCGTTATGAGGAAATTGAGAAAGAGAGAGAGCTAGAAAGAGAGAGATCATTTATTAATCCCTGAGAATGTATTTGTGTTCACCCTGTTCATCCAGTTTACTGGAAGCTACAGAAAACCGTGAATTTATCGATAGCTGTTAATGATGTTAACTCTCCAGTCCATGTCAAATCCCCATGGCTGCACTAAAGGCTGAATAATTCAACATGGGTAAAATCTAATTTACCAATTTCCCCTCAGATGTCATATGCTCATGTCAGAAGACTTGGTCTCTTCATACACAGAGAAGAGTGTTTAGATGCATGTTTGTGTGTGTGACTTAGAGTAAACATCAAGTCTGCTAGGAGTCTGTGGGATGATTGGACAAAAAACCAATTTATAGTGAGCATGTGTGTGTGTCTGTCTATGAAAAAAAGTCTCTCAGGGCTACATGCTGAATGTTTAAAATAGAAAGTAGATAGGACAGTGTTTGCACACCGTTTTCACTGAGGCATCAGTCAAGGCCATCAGGCTGGCATAAAAACGCTGTCGGCTTTTGTGTGATTTCAGTGATTTCTGGCCAGAGCAGCTGCTGCTGTACCTAGGGCATAGTAATGAGATACTCAGAATCTGCCACGCCACGATGGAAAGAGTAGGTCTAATAGAAAAATGGCTACATTTGATCTCAAGGAAACAACCAAATAAGGCGCAATTCTAAACTCTGTTCAAGTTCTGGGAACCCACCATCACAAAACACACAAACATCTATTTGCACACGCACACGCACACACACACACACACACCAGAGTGACATGAGGAGGGAGAATGAAGAAAGAGGGACTTCGCTTTCACAATGACCATCGTCTCTGAGTGGTACTCAGAGAGATGAGAGGGAGAGAGGGAAGGAAGAGGGGGAGTAGAAAATAGAGGAGGTGAGGGAGTGAAAGACAGAGAATAAAATGTACCACCTATAAAAAGGGTGCGCTGTGAAGGAAAGCAATAATATCCAGTTTAATGTAACCTCCAACACAAGTTTAACGTTTCCCATAGATGCAGGATTACTAGTAATGGATGCCTCTTACTAGCACTGTAGTAATGCTTCCATCACAACCTAGACATGGTGGTATGTGTGTGTGTGTGTGTGTGTGTGTGAGTGAGTGTGTAAGCATGGGTGTATATTTGCGAGTATCTGTGTGCGAGAAAGCATTTTTGTATGTCCACGTGTGTGCATGTGCGAGACAAAGAATGCGAGAAAGCACTTATTTATGTCTGTGTGTAAGCATTTGTGTGTGTGTGTGTGTGTGTGTACCTGCAGCCGATAGTGGTCTGTAGCAGGGTGGTGATCCCCACACAAAAGAAGATGGTCCCTATGAGCTGGCTGGTGGCCCACTGGTCGTGGCCGACACACATTGCCTCGGCTAGGAGGAACGGCACCGCTATGGTTCCACTGAAACATGTCAAGTAGTGCTGGAGAGACACAAGGGGCGACAGGGTTAGTGTGTGTGGCTACTGTTACACTCCGTTTGATGTGATTTTGAGGTCCACACTTGGCCTACAAATGGCTGTTTAGAGTCTCCTACGGCTGTTTATTTTGAATTTCAAGTAATAATCCAACACATTTTCATATAAATAAATGTCTGTTTTGCTACTCTCTATCACCGACTGATATAAAGGTGCATCTCAAACAAGACCGTGTGCAAAGCCACGGAACAGCCGGGCACCTATGTATTGGAGGGTAATGCGCATACTGCCACCCACTGGAGCAACTTGCAGTGTAAATGCCATTGGGAGCTCGCCACTTTCAGGACTGTTCACCGTAAGTTTCAAGATTGTAATGCTGCAGCCTGGAGCCTCTCGCCTCATACCTCTCAAATGGTACGAAGGGGCGTGTACAATGGCAACTACAAAGGGACAAAATAGCCAACGCGAACAACGAATATGAATTTGTTTTATTTCACTAAGGATCCAAAAGCAACGTGAGCAAATTACTTGGAATGCGACCTATTAATTAATACATCTGGGCGTGATTGAATGATAAAAATCGCACTGAGATGACAAGTGAGACCGTAGCCAAAGTCTGTATACATGTGCATTTGTGGTTCACAGGAGTTGGGAGGAGTTCAGAGTTAGCAATGTGGTATAACATGGCATTATTCATTAATTTATTTATTGTGTCTGTAAACATAAGTTATCAGTACATACAAAGGCTGCTGAAGGAGACAAGCCACATTACTTTGTAAAACAACAGGTCAGTCGGTTGGTGCATTTACCTGTAAGCCTAAGAATACACACAGGTACCAGGGTGGGGTGTCTTCAATGGTATAGATCATATCCATCCTCCTGGCATCCACACTGTCTGTACTATCCAACGTCTCAGACATCGAGCTCTACATACACAAGAACACACACATATGTACACACACACACACACAAAGAAGCAGGATGAACCATATGCAATAGTTTCTGACATTTTACATAATTACTTTTTCTGTACCCTTCCCTTCGTGCCAGTGTTAATTTTGGCAGCTATTTTAGATTTAGTCTTAGTCTTTTGGACGAAAATGCGTATTAGTTTTAGTCGTTTCTATCCTTGATAGTTTTAGTCCAGTTTTAGTCGACGAAAAGGCATTACATTTTAATCAACTTTTAGTCATTCGTTTTAGTCGAGAAAAAAACCAAAAGAGATCTGTCTTGAAACGAATTAAATTAGGCTGCTCAGGTATTGGAAATTGGAATCAAGGTTGACAGGTGGTATCAAGTGTTGTAATTCATAAAGCAACAGTTAACTCTCTTAACACTTTTACTTTTATTAATAATCCTTACCAGTTTGATAGCGTTAGCAGTTAACGTTACTTTTTAGCTAGCATGTTTATATTTGGACAAGCAACTTGTAATTATGCTCGACCCATTTTACTCAAACATAGGACAATATATGACAAAGCATTTCACTTACATACTTGACTAAATATTCATTTAATTCCAATGCTTCGGCTTAACTCACCCGGAGATACGAATCACAAAATGGCGCGGCTAACTTAACAAGGTCTGCTAGATACGTGCATAGTTTGCACTGTAAAATGGCGGCTCGCCTCACGCTCATAAAACGACAAACCATTTACCAACTATAGCATATATAATACATATCTGACTAATCTGTCAACATAGTGAATGTACTCACTCACCATGGGAATGTTTTCCAAAATATAGCAGCTAAGAAAATTCACAATTCTTTCTCGCACATGTGCAGGTATCTACGGCGCAACACAATACACGTCTGATCAGGCTGAGATTTTTCGCTCAATCATCCAGTTACACTAAAAAGTTCCTCAAAGTCAGACGACACGTAGGCGGATCTACACTCTGATT
>OMLI01089819.1:7030-28953 GCA_900302605.1 Rondeletia loricata | reverse complement strand
TCACTAAACTGAGGCTGTGGATGTTTTGGCAAAATGCAAATGAAACAGATGTTTATTCCTCCTTAAAAGGCTAGTGAGGCCCAGGTCCCCAACCATCAGACTACATTATAAGAAGCAGATGGAGGAAGGTCTAGGTAACCTTGACCAACACAGCAAGCAGTAAGAATCCAGCAGCCTCAGCCATTATCTACCCGCTCACGTCCGAGAGGCCATACCAGCTGCATCGATCCCATTAAAAACCTCTTAAGTCATATTCAAGTCTTCTACCTGCCCAAATATAAGGAACCTTAGTATTCAATTGAAATTTGACTCCACAGAGTTCCTTGGAGGTGCTCCAACTCAGCCTACTCAGAGTACTCGGAAGTTTAACGTATAGCTTGCACTGCACATTCATTTCGTTTATTTTGTCGAAATACTTCCAAACATCGCTCTTATGCCTGGTCGCCATTCTGCCTGTAACGTTAGATCGAGTGATGTCTGACTGAAAATGTTGACGATATTCATAGATAGCAGTTACATCACTGCATCCCGTCCCAAAATTTTTTACTTTTAATATAGAACAGGGTCAATTTACGTTTATATTTATAGTTTTTTTTTTTACAAAGCAAAAAAAAAAAAAAATGCTATTATTCTATACGTTGAACGAATACTGATGTCCAAATTGAGTACTCATGCCCATCCCTAATTAAGAACCAAGGAAAATGGCCTCTTTCAATAGGAAAGGTACCTGTTCAGGTTCCCGTAGGCCCATTTCTTGGCAATACCATTTTGCTAGTGGCTCAGTAGAGGATGCACAACAGTAGTACACTACAAATTAAACCAGTATATTTAACAATTAAATCAGTCTTTAGTGGAGAAAGTCAATCTGGTTTGCTGCTGGGTAGGTTTCATAATGGTTACCACGTGAAGACGGCATGTAATAACATTCTGCACTCCAAGACACTCCTTTTGCCTCACTATCGGCTGCATTTCAAAATTAAGGCCCCTGCATTCATTGGGGTAAAAAGCAAAGTTCCATACTTAATGACGCAACAGATCAAAAGAGATCAAATACATACCGGGGAATTCACATACTGTGCATGCATAAACAAAAAAAAGCTTATGACATGGACAATACTGTTGGTAGGGCCCCACTGATACATTTGGGTTCAATGTTGATAACTGGGGAGGAAAAGTTCTTAACACTACTTTTCTCCAAGATCTAGTCTAAATGTGACCTGGTTCTAATTTTGCCAAAATCTAATTTAGCGCCACTTTTTTTGGTGAAATGTTAAATAGATAAATATAAATAAAATCAGAGCAATGAGTATCTGTTGGGCCCTAACTATTAGCCAGCCATAGCAACGGAAAGTTATTGTCTGTATGTTACCTGTTATTTTGTCTCGAACTAGTTTACAGGACTCAATTTCTCCGATGCTCCCAAACAAACTCTTCAGCTCCTCTTGGGTCATGTTCTGAGGCAGATAGTTGACTATCAAGTTAGTTTTACTGTCCTCTATGCTCCCTGACTCTACAGGAGAGGAGCAGTTGTTTGAGATTGTTGAGGGACCGTTGCTCGTGTTGTTGCAAGTTGGCCCATTGGACAGCTGTGTTTCCATGGCAGCAATTACCTGCTAAAGAGACAGAAAAACTCAAGTCAGAGCCACATGCTAATTAAAGATAATGAAAAACAGCAAGAGATAGTTAAAAAAGGACGCTCTTCACACATGGACACATTATTTTGTTGGAATATCAATTCTGTGATGTACAACTACAATTTGCAGTTCAATCAAACTTGAATATATTTCAACCTCAATGCAAAACATCATTGTATGTTAAGGAAACTAAGCTCCAGAGAAGAATTTATAAGTTGAGTATTTATTGTCAGAAAAAAATACTTACATAGACTTCAAGAGCTTCAATAAAGTCTATCAAACAATATAATTTTACTCTAATACTACTAAGGTTGCTGTCCTTTATCCAACTACTTTTTCTTAGAGTATAATAGTTTGTTGTGGTACAGCAGAACTCAGATCAATATTACAGGTCACCAACATTGTAGAAAGTGTTTTTTAAGGTGTAACGAGCTGTGAAGTTGCAAATCTGGAGCTGGTGAGGCTTTATTTACCCCTCAAAACCAGGGGGGTTAGGTTTTCAATGATGCAAAATTGAATAAAATTGAATTCCATTTCAGCTATATTACTAAAAAAACAATTGTTGCTTTTCCTTTTTCTAGGTAGACAGATGAGATGTTCTAGGCAAAGAGATGCTCTACTATAATCTGTCAAAAAGCAGTATTAAAGCTGGCATGTCAACTGTCAAGGGTAAATGTGGCAACCAAAGTGAAACATTTCATTCAGCAAAATAACCTATCTGGAAAAGCAGAGCCTACAGCAGCGCCAACCTGCAGATCAGTACACTAGCATCGGACAACAGGCCTTGAGCAATATGGTAATTCGTTTGTAGCTGAAATCCTACATGTTAAGGCAACCAGCAGCAAGTTAATGTATGAAGAGTCATCCTTTATTAACATATCCAGCAATGTGCAGAATGCAGGTCAGTTTAATCACACCACTATCCACATTATTCTTAGACCATCACATTTTGACAAATAATTTGTGCACGGAGGCCATAGAGCCATAATTTGAAAAGTGATTCTATGACGTAAACAGAGTAGCAGTAGACAGTTTTAGACCATACCAATACAGTCACATAGCATATGAATGACTTGGGAGCTTTTCATACACAAAACCCCAAAAACCCCATAAATTCCAAATTGAACACGTGATTAATTTGATTTGAACGTCCAAACATGACAGAGCTAACGTCATTGGTATGGCCTGAGCACTGAGACAATGAGCAGGCCTTCTGGCCAAATGAATTCAAGAAAGAAGTGCCACAGACCCCAGTCCAAGGCTCAGCCGCCCACGAACCACTTCTAAGCAGAGAAGCCACATCGCACAGTCTGACTGCCATGTTAGTTTGGAGTTGCCGTCTGCAAATGTGGACACAAAAAGTACTTCATGTTAGATCAACAAGAACAAAAGCAACAGTCAGTGGTGATCACATGTCATGGTTGGGGGGAGGAGGGGGTGGCTATTTTTTTGGGAACTGGCCGTCCATGCAGATTGGCTTAAACCAGGGAGAGGCAAAAGCCAATGTTTTCACTTAGTCTCAATTTATCTTCAGCAAGGAGCAAACAGCGGAACCAAGGAATGTAGAAATGTTCAGTCAAGAGAGAAACCTGGCTACAAGAACAGGGACAATAAGCATGAGGAATGGCAATTAGTAAAATGGACCGGGGTGCTTCACAGAGAGGTGCACTGAAATTGGACAGCACAAATCAATCAGTCTGCTCAGTTTGACCACATCCAGCAGATAGAGCTGCTGCTTGAGTTACGCTGACACACATCCTGCATTTGTTAACCAAGTTTAAAGAAGCACACAAAGCACTAACACTGCACACACCCTTGTACATTTGAACCTCTAACAATGTAATAATCTGCATATTTCCCAGAGATCTTAAAACATACCGATACTCTTAAACAAACCAATGACAACTGGATACATGAAATTGCCAAGGTGAGATGAGAAGCCAGAGCTTATTAACAAACATCTTGGCAAACTTAATAGCATATTAATTAATTAATAATACATTTAAGGTTTATACAACTGACTTAAATCACCACAACAAATGGGGTAAACAAAAACAAGCCTCCCTAGTTCAAGATCTATTCAATTTTGTTGATATAGTAGCAAACCTAGGCTGTCTGTGATGGGAAATTTTACTGCAATCAACCAACATGCCTCCACTTTGTTGGCCACCATTGTGGACCGACAGGACATTTTGTAATGTACCTTGTTTATAAGCCAATCACAACATGTTACCATTCAAAATTCCAAAGCTTCAATTGTCTAGACTATCACAGATTAATCCAGCATCTATTAATATTTGTCTTCTTGGAAGAGCAGACTGCTTTAGGCACATTTGCTATAATAGCTTCAAATTGTTCAGTATTAAGGTTATTAAAGGTGAATACACACATAAATGGCTGCAACCCACTCCTTTGAGTATAAAAGCACAAGACAGAGAATGTTGCCACTGGCAACAGCCTGACATTGAAATCCATAGTTGCATTTGAAAACTTTGGTTGCTTCAGTTTGGTTGAAAGGCAAATGCTTTAGGCCTAATCAATTGTTCACAATATCTTATTTACACAGCAGTAAAGTGATGATTTACTTGTTTACCGCTGTCAAAATAATTACACGTACACATTTTTGTTATATTCATAAAAAACCGCATCCCACTTCCCATACCTGAATTTAACATGACGATGTTGTTTCTAAATGAGCCAAAAAACATGCTCTTACAAGACCATCTCTACTGATACTTTGCACACTCGAAATGTCTTTCCGTCTTTGATGTAATGTGTTTGTTATGGTTAGCTTTAATGTTATTTATTGGAAATTTTTTTACCTTATGCATCCCTTTCCTGTTTTTAATAAATGTCTCTGCATATCTGGACCATTCTGACTTTTATTGGCTATTGCACAATACGGGATTATAAATGTGAACTATGAGTGAAATTAGCCAGAGGTAATGCAGAATCAGCTCAAATTGGCAGATAACACCAATTTCAAACTATAGGTTTATTACTATTGGCTATAGCACACTGGCAAAATTGTAAAGGTGTTAATTTATCTGTTGGTGCGGCCATTTGCAGAAGGAATGTGGACCAGTGTTTCCTATATAATGTTAATATTTTGGCAGCCCGCCCAGGCAAATTACCAGTCCGCCACTACTGAACAGTGTGTTTGACAAATAGTCATTCTAAAAAAATTCTGAACCATTCCATTGATTCCACTGAATTGATCAATTGAAAATGTCAATTAGTTGAGCTGTGAAGATGATTGAAAATGCCCATCCATATGCCCGATCCATAATTTCTACTGTGACATTTCAACATTCAGGCTAACTTTTTTTTTTTTATGAATTACCATCGCCATTGTTGTAGCACCAAAGTGCAAATACTTGATTCAATTAATTCCCCGGCATGTCCCTCAACCAAGGTCAAAACCCACTGGCTATAGAACCTAAACAAAAAACTAGAGCCCAGCAGCAAACAGCTCCAACTCCTACATAGTTAGGACCTCTTACTACAGAGATATGGTTCATTCATTTCCAAACTTTTTGTTTTATTAAACAACAAAATTCACAATCAATCATTTACTTTTGTTGTTTTTCAGTCCTTTTGCTGCTGTATATTGTAAATATTGCTGGCAATTTTCAAGTCCGTGGAACTTGTTTTTCATACCTTACTAGGGCTGTCAATTGTCCCTAAAAATGTCATTAGACTGACATTTTAATAATAACATACGGGAATAACATTTTTCAACATTATTCAATTTGGAGTAAATCACTGAGTGAGTCTTGCCTTTTACTGAGGGGAATCCAAATATCTTCCAAACATCCCTTCTTAAATTAGGAGTAGCAGTAATCTCTTCATGCAGAGTGTTTTCTGCTATGATGACGCTAGCAAGCAGGTGTGTGCTAACAAACTAGCAGGCTAGTAGAAGAGTATCGCGAGAGAGATAATGAGAGCCTATGGAGCCAAGGCATGAGGAGCCAGTGATGCAGAGTTTAGTAGTCTGTTAAAAAATTAAATAATAAAGCTGTTTTTGACACATTCGACAGGCAGGTTGGGACTCGAATTCATTACGTTTTGTTTTTTGACTTCAATTAAAATACTGAAATTCGTACTGCCTTATACTATACAAGAATGAATGGCAGCAAATGGCTTCTCCTGAAGGTAGGAAAACGAGCCCTTACGTCTCCAACTATGCCGACAGTGTGCAGACACCGCCAGGAATAATGTAAAGAGGGGCAACCTAGACATTTGACACAAACTTTAAAAAAACACTGGCATTATCCTTTAAAAATAAATAAATACAAATTCAATTATGCAGGCATAAGACCAAGACATGCAAGGGACCACCCTACCAATAGTTTCAAGTGGAGCCTAAGAGCATATCATGAGCCTTATGGCCCTTAATAGATGAAATATCGTTCCATCTTTCTAACAAGATTAGTCTCAATGCCCGTTTATAGCCCCTTTGGGGGCAGGGCCAAAATCCGGCCCAGTCACCGTCTGCGGACCCCACCCGGTACCCGTGCCAAACCACAAAGCTGTCGGGCCGACGTGTCCGAGGGAAACGGAAACAGACAGACAGAGATACAGACAAGACAGAGATACAGACAGAGATACAGACAGACGGAGGTTTGCCCTTTTATTAGTTAGGCCAACAATTCTTCCTACATATCAAACCATTGCCAAAAGTTTTCGTACGATCAGTTTTCAACTTCAACAGATTAAAGCCTTCCTGATTGTGCCAAGTACGGTCGACATCAACTCTAAATACACTGCAAGCATTCCAGTCGTGGAATGATGTGGGCTTGAACTTCACAGCTCAACTGAACTATCCTGCTGCTCTTTCCATCTGTTATCTGTCTCAAAGTCTGAAACCAATCAGAGTCTGCAAAAAACATCAGGTTTCTTTGCAGTGCAGTTAAGATGACAAAGGGCAGAAAGGACAGAAATTACAAAAACCTGAGTGAGATTCAGAAAATGTTCAGTTGCCAAACTACAATTCTGAGGAATTCACTGCTCCACGAGAAGCACCACCTACCCCCCACTTGCAGTGAGAAAAGCAGCAGATCACAATACAAACATGGCAGAAGAGAACATATTGTTTTTCAGGAAAATGTCTTGCTTCAATCTCCAATTCGTGTGTTTCACCTTTTATTCTAAGTACAAAGTACAAACATTGGCTATTGTCCCGCTGGAGATCGTGCCACAAGGCAGAAATATTTCATTAGATAAACACTTGGAAGAGGAAGCTTGGCAAGACGCCTCTCCCTAAAAATTTCAGTGAAGTCTTTCACTGTGTGCAGCCAGCCAGCAGCCTCCTCCTAGTGCTGGCATTTGAGTATGGAGCATCTTGTTCCCCTGGAGGCCTTGTCGCGTAATTTTCATCAGAAACCAGCCCCAGTTAAAGATCATGAGGTTCTTTTTTTGTTTTCCATCATTGTTAGGATAAACCCATCCACCTACACAGTTTTACCCCACTGAGCAGGCTCCCTTTTAGGACTCATTAAAGTGTAGCATGTTTAGTTACTGGTACTCTCAGATCCCACTGCCTTCTCACAGGGGGGCAGAAAAGCCTCTGTATGTAATGTTACTATGAAAAGAAACAATCTGTTGGAGTGCAGAAGATAGGCTACCCAATTTGGGTCGCAAATGTAAGGTGAATGCTTTTGACTGACACACCCTAAAGTTGTTAATATGACCATGTGCAAATTGCTCATATGTCATAGATTTGCCATATTTTAACATGCAAGTGGACATTCACTCAAATATTACCACAGGTACTGCACTTTTGTTTTGTACCTTAGCCATATGTCATCCTTCAACTTCGAAAGCTAGTAGTGGTGGCAGGCTCTGTCTCAGTAGCTCACCGATTGTGCCAATTACATGAAAAGGTGACTTTGTCTGGGTGTTTAGAGGCAAGACTTGATGAAGCTGATGAAACTCTACTGATAAAGTACAGCAGTAAATCAACAGATATGGGATCAATCACAACCAGATGACATTTCCTGTACTCTGTTCCCTTGTAAAAATGACCTGACGCATTAGACAAATTCTATAAATGCAGCCAAAACAATATTAAGTGTCACCTTTTGAGAAAAACATCTAGGTAATTTTATGAGCAAGGACTACTTGAGGACAGAAATTCATGACACATGTGACCTACAACTAGGAATAACAAAAGCTCCTTCAGCTCTAAAATTTATGAATCCAAGTGATGTAAATAAGACAACTGCCACTGGAAGAGACTTACATAGACTTCAAGAGCTTCAATAAAGTCTATCAAACAATATAATTTTACTCTAATTCAGAAACATGAGTGACTGGCATGCTTGTATATATAAAGTTTAATTGCCCTTTGGATGATTTGAGCTATGAAGGGTAGACAGAAACAAAGTCAAACCAACTCAACGCACCCTGAATTAGGTAGAACTAATGCACAACAAGTATCATGTCTACAGAGTCCTGAAATATATTCAATTGGGTGCACCTTCGTAACACTGGTGCTCATTGTTTTCCTTTCTTGAATAAGCCCGCTGATTCATTGGCATAGAACAATGACTGTTTCACTGTCTGTAACACTGCATGAAATAGCCCTATTTGTAAAACGTTGCATATCTCCACTGCAATCCTTAAGCAGAGTATCTAATTGCCTTTAAGGGAATTGGAAACCAACATAGGAAGTCCTGGTATTATCCACTCAATTAGTCGATTGTGAGGGCCTTAGTCAGCTGTTTTCTTTAGTCAATTTGTCAGTTTAAGTGATTTTTTTGAAATATATTGTATGTGATTTCCTCAAACTTATAAGTCAATTTTTGGGTTGAGAACAAAAGTTACAAATATGTACTGGTCTTCTTTGACAAACACTAGATCTAAGTGCGACAATGTAGTTGAAGCAATTGAGAAGATTGTGTATTAAATGAGCTATTCAATTGGTCAACAAAATCCAAATTACTATTAATTGACTTATAATTTCTTTAATTGAGGAGAGCCCTACCTGAAACCAACAGTGAACAAGACCAGCATGTGCACTTAAGTGAGGGCACAGCATCTCTACTACTAGTTCCTCAGAGGATTAAATTGACCAAGTATGCGTGACAAGTTGCAGAGTGAAGAGCTCCCGAGTGCACAGTGATGTGCATGAGAACTAAAGGTCTACAAGTAACAGTTCAAAATATCCCAGCTGAAGACACAGATGTGACCAGTCTACCCACACACTGTGACTGTAAAAGGTCAAGGCAATTGATAAACGTACAGTGTTGTAAAATGTCCAAACATCCGTCTCCTTTGTGGAAGAATACAATTAGAGGTGCACCGAATAGTATCTGTAGTATCGGAGCCGATCCAGCTCCCAAGCACTCGTACTCAGATCGCAAATGAAGCGGTCCTGATACATATATTTTAATGAGCTGTGCTATGGCGGCGCAATACAATACTTTTCGAGCAGGAGGGAAAGTGTCTGCAGCGTAGGGCTGCACAATTAATCGTATATTAATCGAGATTACAATTACGGCCACGGCAATATGGTAATCGTGAAAAGTCGCGATTACTGCATTCCATTTAATACTGCCGCTGTGTCAAAATCTAGTTTTTCTAACTTCTAGCTCTAAACAGCAAATGAGCGTTGTAACCAATCACAGGCATATCCATTGAGCTGGTGAGTGCACTGGCGAATCAGAGGCACTCATGTTAACTCTCCGAGTGTTGAGCAGTGTTATAAATCTCAGATTTAAAAGTATCAAGTTACTGTTTACAAATACCGTTACTAACAAATGTGACTTTGGAGCAAATTGTTGAATTTTTTATTTCACTTTCGTTTTCACAACGGGAGGCTCTGTCGGATTGAGTGCAGTGCTACTGGTCTACGCATCCCCAAATGACAGACATGACGTGCACATTAGGTGCAGCGTTTGAGATCGATAAATTTCTATACATTGACCAACTTTTTATTTTGTGCCGGCCGTGCCGACATTGTGGCGGTGCGCCACAGATGAGCCTATGTATGGGAAACACTGCTGCTAAGAGGACCAATGTGAAGTTGAAAACATATTTATGTTGATTTATTGATGTTTAAAAGTGCAATAAAGTAATTTCAGAACGGCTTCATTTGTTTTGGTTGTTTATACAGACTACAATATATTTTGGCAACACAAAATAGGTATTTAACTGCAATTCTATTAATCTGAATTATAATCGCAATTACAATATCAACGGAACTAATCGGAATAATACCAGAAGTGATGTGATTCTGCCCTCAAAATAGAAAGCATAACATTTGGTGTGAACAACGTTTTTTGGAAAGAAAATAATTAGATTTAATTCACTACAAAGTCTTAAGCCTTACATTTTTTATTAAATTGCAACACGTTAATTAATATGGGTTTTATTCAGAAATTTTGATCGGAGGATGTTATTTTTTTTATTCTGGCTGGTAGGCAAAACAACATAAAAATGCTGAAATGTCACCGTTTGTGAAAAAGAATATTCCGCTCATTTTCTATATTATTATTGTCATAATCAGCTTTTATTTGATTGCTAGACAATTTTCAGTGCATATTTTGATCAAATGAAGCACCTGGTACTCGTATCGGCTGATCTACTTAAAGTACTCGGATCGGTTCTGAATTTTTTTTATTGGTGCACCTCTAAATTCAATCATCCTAAAGAATGAGGTAACACTGAAACCTAACCTGATACAGCCTGGCCTTTAACAGTTTTCAGATGTTCGCCCATCTGCCATCATATATGAAAAGGTGCATGGGCCCTATATTAGGCCTTTATCAAGAGGCTGACTATGTGATGTTAAAGCAAGGCTTGATATTAGAAATATCTCTAGAAATAGCTGTCACGCTTACAATAGGAGGGATGCTAAACAACAATAAACCATAGCAAGGCAAATTACAACTTTTAGAAAACCAATCAAGTCAGAGCACACAAAAAACGGAAAATGACTAGGTAGTGATTATTCATTTTGAGCTGGGACTTGAGTTTATTGCTGAGGTTGTAACAGACATTTCAGCATCTACCATGCCTCATCTACTTGATTCTGTTCCTCAGAAGAAGACTTCTGTTATCAATGTCTTCACTAAAGTTAGTCGTGTTATGACTTTGTTACCTTTGACAAATTGGCTGTAAAGGCCCAAAACTTAGATCTGGGCTTAGACAAATCTTCAATCGCTGACTAGGAGGATCAATCCCATGATCTCCCAACATTATTGAAGCCAATGGCCTGAAATGTTTACACACGCAAGATGGACAACATAGGCCTATTTACTGTATACTACTACAGCTTCTCATTATTGTAGGCTATGCATAGGCCTACATATGAGACTAAAAGACAAGATTGAATACTAAAGCACCTACATAGAGCATGGGACGTGGGAGATCTATAAGAGCTGCTGTGATGCAGTGACAGGGCCCAAGGACACTGCGGTGCCGGCCTCCGGCGATGACCTGCACACGCAGAGGGAGGGACACCCTGTGGCCAACAGACAACATGGACAGAGGGGAAAGAGCGAGTCCCGCGCACCACCCACAGACTAGGTCTCAACTGCAGAGGGAGAGTGCAGGGGGAGAAGAGAGGGGGATGGGATGGAAGATTTGAGGATGACAAAGGGGGCAGAATTGCTTTTTTTTTGCTAGAGCCACCCCCTTAACCCAATTATCTGACAGCCGCACACAGAACACACTGACGTAGCCTTTGCAAGTTCACTCACTTTCCAGCATTTTAGTCGCTCTGTCAGCAGCTTTTATTTAAAAAGGCAAACGTCTGGGCTCAATAATACATCAAGACAACCACTCTTATTTCTTGCCCCCCACGGAGCACAGAGGCTGCTGAAACTGTGGAAGGCACAGGGACATTGAGGGGGGAAATGCCTATAAGCAGCATATATATATAGAGACAGAAATGGAACATGTAGGGGTCTCCTAGCTCTACTAAAGCGGAACGTGCCATGAGATCAACAAACAATAGAGTTAGTTTAAATGTATATCTTCTCATGGTTATTGACATTAATACCAGTATTGACTGGCATCACTCCTTAAGTATCGGTACTCCCCATGAAAGCCATATACCAAGAACAACGTAAAATGCTAATTGATTCTGAAATAATGTTTAATATAAAAAATTGGATAGATGGATGACCTTTTATTAGATTAACACCAAGTCTAAAATCGGTCAATGCAACAATATTTTTACCGTTTTCTATAGAGGGAAGTATTTTCTCAATTTGTCCAAAAAAAACTATAGCATTTGTGTCCTTCTAGTCGTAATGTAATGATGAATATTGTATTTAATTAATCCTAAATATTTCCCACTTGTCCGACAACTATGCTTATAAGTAAAGGCAAGACTTCAGGATGATTTTGCTCAAATTTAATTAATCAACCATGTACAGTAATCAAAGCAATGCAACTCGCAACTTCTTGCTACTCTTGCCAATGATGTTCAAACTGAGGAAACGCTGCGATCAACATTCAAAGTAAGGCAAAGGGCAAAAGTAAGGCAAGAGTGCATCACACCCTAAGCCCTACAGTTAAACCGCACGTTCCCCTCTACTGGTCCATCTCCCTATCCCCGCCAGACCACAGATGTGTGTCAGCAACCTCCTGGTAAATTAACTGGTCAGGCTCCTAGTTGCTGGCTTGATGATACGTAATCTTTTCATGACCTACCGACTGACGATTACTCACCGTAGACTGCCAACTACAACTCAAGTGCCCAAGGCTTCTCAACACACTCCCTGCACTGTATTCAAGGCCAGATATTACAACCATACACACTAGAGATGCTAACTAGGTAGAAACTACCTTTGAGGACATATCACAGAATACAGTCTGAAAAATGTTAAGAGCAGCCAGCTTGCTTCCCTCTGTGTTTGCATTAACCCAGAAGCATCCCTTTTGAACCTTCACACGTGGAGATCTGACACTCAGATTAGTATGGCTAATGGCAGTACCTGATACAAGGCAGTAAATTAAACAGACTATTTTGTCCTACACAGGTTCGTCATTAACATCACAGATCTCACTACTGCTTTGGAAAACGTCCAATTATTGTATGTACTGGAGAAAAACAAAACTTGACCTTCATTGCCTCAGAAATGGCTATTGCATTCAGTCAGTCGGCCATTTCTACTAATTTCATAGTTTCACAATTTCAGGAATACAAGAGATTTATCTTTAAAGCAAATACAAACAGTGGATACAGTACATCATAGTACTATACCGAAATATCAGCTGTTTCATTCAATACATATCTGTAGCTATACATGTACAAAATGTAAATGGTTTTGAATGAAACCCAGTGTTGAGTTAAAAGGTAAAAGGTGTTTGGCTTTAAGTTAAGCGTTTCTAAGTAGCTGTTATGTGTGAAGTGGATCAATGGGGAGGGGTGAGAGCCGGCTGCTAAATTGGCTCATGTGTAACACGTGTGCTGCAGCAGACACACCCTGCGCACCGAGAGCGACTGCCTGAACACCAACTCAATTAATGAAACCAGTGCAACTTCTCCCAGAGCCTCGACTTTAAACTCCAAGTGAACATTAGTCGGTTGAGTGGCATACGCGAACCGGTCCAAGCTAGTATAACAGTTAGCTAGTGAGCTAACTTTGTGAATGTGTATAATGCTAGTGTTGATTGCACCAGCTGTTGTCGCTTCTCCAACCGCAGGCAAGCGGCGTGGTTGATACTTGTCGAGCACAAACATTAAACAACTAAGCTGGGGATACAGAGCTCTGTGTGATAAGCTAAGACGGAGGAGAGTGTCTCCGTCCTCAGTGTCTCAGCTAGAGAGACACTGAGGTGTGTTGAAGGGTTTAATTTGTGAACATTAGAGCTAGCAAGACCCTTTCTTTGTTCCTGCTGCACTCAATCTGGCTAACGTTACCGTGTTTTCTACACAAGACGCAGTTAAATTAATACAGCTACATGTTAAATAATGTTGGACTTTAAAGATGACCATTTTCAATTTAATTTCGCAAGCAACTTCAACGTCCGACTTGGTGAGGCTCCCGACACAAACTTCAGTTTGGGCTACCTACTCTAGGAGTAACGTCACTTTTATTCACTTGGAGCATTTTTTGGCAGTTAATATATTTACACTAATCCCTTGTGACTTCTTACCTTAAAGGTGTTGAATACAGGTCGCGGGTATTTACTGATGCAAAGTCCAGTAGACATAAAACTCTTGGTCGTAATCTTTGCGCAGTGGAGAGTGGGGGGCGGTGGCGGGAACGCGGCCACCCTAAGTAAACTAATCAGACCCCCCCAGCCAATCAGAGAAGAGCTAGGGAGAGTCCGGTTGTCAACCCGGAAGTAGACAATTGACTAATTGATTTGCTGCAGGTGTACATATATCTTTCATGGTACCTAACCTCTGAGTGCCATTTGCAGTAAAACCTCAAGCTGAAGGATAAAATGAAATGGCTTGAGCATAATGCAGTGGTTTCCAAAAGCCGGGTCCGGGGACCACCTGGGGTCCTTGAGGGGATTCAGGTGGTCTCAAGCAAAATATAGTTTAAAATCATTCCCTATAAATTAGTAGTAGAATATAAGCATGATCGTAGGTTTCACTGACCTCACTGTTACCTCCCTACCTACAGTACAGTTAGTTACATAATTCTGGTTGTAATATTTAACAACAAATGGCGAAATCTAATCAAATGGGGGTCTGTGGTCTAAGGTGCATCAATATAGGGGTCCTTGACATGAAAAAGTTTGGGAACCTCTGGTGTAAATCCTGTAAATCCATAGTGGGGTTTCCACATAATGCTACTATAGGTGTTTGAACTATAGGCCTGTTAGGAAAAAGAGCTATAGTAATCCCATAGGCCTATTACATTTGAGATATACAAATATGACACCAAAACATATCATCCTGCTACTCCAAGTAAAAAAATACACCACAGAAAATTCATTAGCAATACAATAGTGTAAATATATACCATAAGGTCGCTATAAACTCACTACTGAGTAGCCTACCACAGACACACTGTACATCCTTATAGGAATATTACTTTACATGTGAAGATGCATGGCTTTCAGAGCAGTGGGTGCAATATCTTGGTTAAAAGAGGCTTAGCAAGGTCCAGCGTTTCTCTTTGGCAAAAAGTTAGCCAGGTCTGCCGTCCAACAATGGCATCAGTGATGCACAGGCTGTGCCTAGCCTACTCTTGCATCTTTTCGCTTTGACATTCAACAAGAGTTGCACAGTAACCTGTGAATTGATCTTCAACCGCCTGCTTTTAGGGTCAAACCCATCAAGCTGTCTCTACCATATTGTGTTATCACCCCCGGTTTAAGTCACCTTTGTGAAAGTGGGCTATTTGCCAGTTTGCATTTGCAAGTTTTCATATTGATGAAAAAAAAGAGACTAATAACCCATGTTGAAAATACATTTTTGAATCGGATTAATTGGCCGTAGTGATTACTGCACCAATTAATGAATAATTGAAACCCTAGATATGCAAAGTAAAATAGTGCAATAGTCTAATATGTGCAACATGCAGACAGGTTCACTTTAGTCCTTTAGATGTGGTCAAATACCGACTACCAAAGCGGTTTCAGCACTCTACCAAGGCCTATTTCTGCACACTAGAGAACTAAATATGCTCGCCCAAGCCTGTAACAGTCTAGATGCTTTTGAAATGGGCGCATGTGGGGAGATAGCCTACTTATCCTATCATGTAGACCTATCATTTGCCAAGGCATCGCAATTCAGAGTTGAAATTCATCCGTCCATGGGAAAATGAATGTATTTCCTAGCGCGTTTACATGCAGTAAGATAAGACTACAATGAATGCATGGTCCACTCTACTCACTGAAAATAATTGATATAGGCTAAAATATCGATTCAAAATGTTTTAGGTGAATGAGCAAATGTGTAAAATATCTTACCGTGTCTATAAATGAAAGTTACGGACGTCCTTAGGCAAACAATCTCTGAATCAAACACCTGGCCAATAGCGTGTAAAAGGATGAATTCCGCTCTCTCTCAGTTCAAACTTGGAAACATAAAAGCCAACACAAACAAGATAAAATGAGGAAATGAAATATTTATTAAATCAAAACACAGAAATGGGTTCCTTGAAGCAAATGCATGAAACAAAACGGGGGGAAAAATAACAGAAGAAACAAAAGGAATCAAATAATTAAAAAAGCCCGGCTTCTGCCTGTCTCGCTCTTTACAGGTGCGCCACACAAATACGCGACATCACTGAGTGGAAACCAATGCGAGGAGGAGGTTGTCTTTAAAAGGAAGATAGTCCTGCCTGCCATATATATAGGGCCGTATCACAGCAAGGCTATACCTCTCCGCACCCTCCGTTTCATCCATTCAACCTACACACGAGCGCGCACTGGACGCGGAAGTATACCCAGAGCGGCTCCATCCACACAGCAGCCCTTCAACGTAATTGGCTATAACACGGTCCTCGTTGGGCTTAACCACCTTTCCAAAGCAGAAGATGCCATTCGTCCTCAGTCGAGTCACTCAAAACGATCACGCATTTCCCCCCCTAAATATGGTATTTGGAGTCAAAACGTGCACAGTGCAGCGGGCGGGAATAGTACTCGGCTTTGTGAGAAAATGCATTTTTCCACCGCACCTTTTACCATAACGAAGCTGTCACCGACTCACCGCTTTCCAAAGGGAGGCCGACACACCGCTCCTACAGAGGAATGTTTTGCTTCGTGTGCTGCATTCAGGTGCTGGGACTCGTCTTTCAACGACCTTAGGGCTGTATCATAATTCTGCACACACACACAAACAAATAACATGAGACCACCAAACAACTTGATAACAGGGTTTCCTATTACGCCTACCGCGTTCGTCATCACCTGCTCTCTTTTTTTGGTGTCACATCATGCTTCTCTTCTCTATCTGCGCCATTTCAACACTATTTCTTGTCACTATATATAGATCTATCTGAAATCGACGTGTGCTTTTTGCCCCAGAACAAAGAGCGTTTGCGTTGTTTCCGAGCGCGCTGCGCAACATTTCAGCACCACGGACAGCGCACGCACTTCCCCTGCTGCGGCTCTGCGCGCTCCCGCACGCGCTGGGTTCCATTCCGCTGTCTGTAGTCAACCTGTAGGCTGCGAACGAAAGGTGGGCGTTCATTTGGTCTCGTTTGAAATACGTGAAGCGATGTTAGTTTGCGCCTCAGAGATAAAGGACGCTTTGTTTGAGCTCTACTTGGAATATTTTGACCAATGTGAACGTGAAGTACAACAGTAAAACCCAACAGCAGGCATTACAGCAGGCTCTATCGCCATGCACATCTTTTGTTGACGTTTTGGAGGGTGGAGCAACAGGGAGAAAGGGTGTTTTAAACGTATAGGCTTATAGTGCTGGCCCAAGACTATGGGAATTAATTGTGATTGTTAATTGAAAAGCCTACTGCAGGAAGCCTGTAACAAAATGAGAGCAGATACAAGTCCAAATCCAACCATGCCATCTTGTATATTGTCCAATAAACCAATCTGCATTTTTCTCTCTCCAAAGAGTGGTAAAATTACTTCTCAAAGTAGTGATGGATTTCAATTGGTAGGCTAACATAGGAACTATATGGATGTCTATAATAGCTTCTTATCAACTTCAGCTGTCTTGGTTGAAAATAATCCCAGGGATCAAAATGACGGTAGCCAATATACCTTTCACTGTTCAGCCCGGCAGGTCCCGTAATCCACACAAGCTCTGCCAAGATACTTTGTTGAAAAGACTGACATGGCTCAGATGAATGTAGTTGTCTCTCTGTCCTCCCGCCCCCCTCACCTACACACACACACACACACACAAATCTAATCTCTTGACCTAAGAACACCACAGAACGATCTTACTGGTCTTTAAAACACACAATCTCCTCATTGAAGAAGGTTGAGAACAACACATGCAACATCTTTGTGTCACCAACTGTACATGTTTTAACATACATTCCAACATATTTTTTAAATGATTCATTAACAATGAAACATCTCAAACGATATGTCTGTATTAAAAGTAATCTCTCTAATCTTCCCTTTCTTTTTTCATTCTCGTGTTGTTTCATACATGTCACGGAGATATATTGAAACTTTTAAAGTGGGATCTCCAAGGATGTGAAAACAAAAATAGGAAAACCAACCTTGAGCATGAAGGAGAGGGTTAAAAAAAACTGAAATCCTGTTAAATTCAAGTTTATTCTCATGTGCATTAGAAAATGCTTAAAACAAACAACAAAAATCCAAAACAAAAAAAATACATCCTTGGACTTATACTGTTTTGGAATAGGCCATGTTAACCTTTGGCCCAACCACAGCCAATCAGGAGCGATGAGAAGCATGGAAATCACCCTTTAGTGCTCTTTTATGATAACTTCCATTATAAATGGTCTGAAAAACACAAACTACATGAGATCCCACTGTGCAATTTTGTATGTACAGAGTTTATGTTACATGAAAGAATTACAAATTCAAAACATTTTTAAATATTCAGTTATTTCCAACAATCATGGATTTATGGTTATTTCCATCAACCATGTATTACAGTAGAAGGCCATTGTATTTGTATCATGATTCAAATTGAATTTTTTTAGCAATTACAATACTACCAAACAACATATTTTAGAAGTGGATAGGTCAAACATTAAAGGGGAAAACCGCTGAATTTCAGGAATCAGATTTGTGATTTCTGTGCCTTAAGAAAGTTGAGTGTGTATTACTGAACACAGCTGTCATGCATTACCAGAAACAAGGGAGAAGAGTTCATGTTGAGGTGCAGCTGCAATGCAAATCAATTAGGATGGTTTTCTGGAGATATGGTGTAGAGACAACTTAACAATTGAACTCATTTGCATATCAAAACTCAAACGTTCTTATGGTCCACAAAATCAATCTTCCATTCACCGTCTAAAAAGTATTTCCAGGCTTTACATCTTGATGACATCACATGTTCAAATCTTGGTTCTCTGGTTTCTGGCTTTGGGAAAGTCTTTCATGCTCACAAATATCAATTCCATGATTTGCATTTAGATAGCATATACGAATTCTTAAATTGAACGGTATTACACCTCAAGTGAACATGGACATGTTGCCCTATATTTGTTAATGATGACTTGTTAAAGTGTTTCTCAAAAGTGTGTCAGGAAGCCTTCCTCCATGGGTAGATTATATTTAAAAGATCACACACAAGGAAGGGTCAATATATTAGGATGAATGTGGGAAGTGTAAGGTGCCAGTACTTCTGGCAGTCCATTGCCTTGTTTCCTGCAATACAATTAACCAAGAAAAAATATGGAGGCAGCATATTTACACCAAATAAAAGGTTGCTAAGCTAATTGTTCCCAGTCCAAGTTAGACGGATTATATATTTTTTAAATCATTCTGTAAAGGCATAAATGCTCTCATTAGATTACACATGACAAATTGACAAATCACCTCTTTTACTGCAGGAACGGCCGGGCCACATCGTAAAGTGGCAAGCCCAACTTAGTTATATTAAGTTAGATAAATACCCAGAGACAAGGGAAAGAAACTGTTACAGCCTAGCAGTCAATAAAGTTGGCATGGGGTTGAACAAATACAAAACTCACTGAACACTGGAGTATTAAATATGATGCTACCCATGAGATTTCCCTGCATGGCAGCCATTCCAGCCAGTAGAAAAAGTAACAGTCATTATAAAAATCTTACCAGACTCCTGTAGCTTTGGTCCAGAAACCTCCTCTCAGTGTCAGGCCCTCTCTGCATGCTCCTGGCCAGCTGCACCATACCCAGTGAACAGTAAGAAAACATCCATCTTGGTTCCACCAAGGAGACAAACAAGCACAACACAGTGTGGGAGAAAGGGCATATTTGAAAATCCCATCAAAACCAGCATGCATAACATGGACAGGCCGCACTTGAATCAACTGAAAAGTGATTTAGCAGGTTCAGGAGGCCTAAATACCCTTCACAGTGATGAGCCAGTTAACAAACAACAGTTCAGTCAGCATACTCACAATGGAACCTGTTGGTGTGGCAAACAATTTCCTGACCACACCCATCTTGGCTTGTGAAAGGGGCGTGGCCGCCCTTAAAGGAAGACCTTTAATAAAGAAAAATTGCATAAAACCTCAAAATGTTTATACATTGATTTCCACCACAATTGGTATGTTACCCATATCTCACTCTGAACTAAACAACCTTATATTAGAACATTGTATAATACCAAGACCTTTGCCTAGATCAAGATTTAAATAACTTGCACATATTCTTATGCTTTAGACAAAAGTACATTTCTATTGCCTGAGGTTAAGGACAATGATGCAAGTGCTCTAGTTAGAGGGGATTTTAGATGCGGGAACCCCAAACTCAGCTGGGAGCTATCATTATGTCATGCTGTACTTACTGCCCATGAGCTAAAAGGTGGCGAACAGGTTCATCAGGGGACTCTTTACTGTAAAGCAATATCACTCTAATGGAGAGAAAGCGCCAGATATCCAAACTTGACTGGGGGTCAGGTCGCCATCCATATTTCAGGGCCACAAATATGTACAAGTACACCCCTCTGGAGAGAACGCAGCTCAATGCTGGGGGTCATTAACCTAATCCATCTCTGTAATGTGGAGCGCCAAGGCCTGGAGACCATATGGATCCTCTCATCTTCTCTCTGTTCCCTGATAATCTGTATCACTGATCCAGCGGGTCACACCTACTGCTATTAAATGTCAAGGGTGAGTGCCCTTGACCTCTCTGGCCCGCCTGAACACTCGCTGACAGAGGGACTAAGATGTCAATAGCGGTTCCTTTGAGACATTAGCATGCCCTGTATTGGAGCCTCCCCGGTGACAATGGCCTCACTGTTGCCTTCAGGTGATTACTGATGCTCCCCGCTGGGACTGGACTAAAATATGTCGACTCCCCGACAGGCAACAAAAGAGGGCAATAAGCATAACTGCTGTAAAATACCTCTTTTAGCATCCCTGTTTCTTCGCTAGCCATGATGACAGGGAAGGGCGCTATGATCGGGAAGAAGGGCGGAGGGGGAAAGTGAAATGAGATATTATAGATTTGTCAGAGGTTTTCTTAGGTGACAGACCGTGGCTTCATTTAATGGCTTCTTAGGATAACAACCATTTTAAAATTGAGTTGAACTCATTTCAGACAAAAACTCAAATTAGTCTTGGGGTTTCACAAACTTGTCATAAAAAAACATACTTATGTAAATGTACATATACCTTGATAGAAGCACTCGGCATTAAAAGTCTTTGCATTCTACAAAATTGTAGCAAAAGCAAGACAAACAAGACCGCTTAACGTCTTAACAACATGGCTCCTTCCATCCCAATGCTGCGCTGTCATTTCACCTGCTTGAAACCAGAAATGGTAGGCGGGCCATAAGGGTCTGAGATCACTACCCTTTTGTAGATTTCCCATGGTAGTCGGGGGTGATGGTTGTGTATGATGTCATTGATTGTAGAGCATGCGGTATGGGTCCTGCTGGGAAGCAGCACTCCCGCCGTGACCATTAGGGCGGTGTAATGCAAGACTGAGTGATGTCACTGCAAGAGCACAGGGACCACAGAGACGAAAAGGCCCGTGTGAGGAGTTTTTACAATGCATTGAATATGATGGACGCACTTGGCTCAGAGATTCAAGGTCAACAGGACTGAACGCAGCATTTCCATACATTAACAATAGCTACCGTGTTTCTGTTTTTGTCCATCACAGACTAGCATGTCTTTGTCAAACATGATGATTGAGGATCCTTACCAGTTGAAGGCTTCCTGTGATGGTCAGGTGAATGAGAATGAATGAGGATGAGAGTGGTCGTGAATAGTATAGCGGTGTTTTTGCAACGCTCGTGACAAATCTGTGCATGCAGTCAAATGAATTATTCTGATGAAAGTTGATTGGAATTCATTTTTCACTACCTTTCAGGCAAACCGAATCAAGTGCAGTCACTTTGTCTACTGAATAAAAGAGGCACTTTTATTGAAAAGCTGCTCTGGTGTGATAAAAAAGAAAAGTCCTTAAAGCAACAAAAACCAAATAAAACCTGAAAACAATTTCTTCATCTAGATCCTTGGGGAAATACTGCTTGCGGTAGAACGGAGCGAGGTTTTGGATCTCAGAGAAAATAGGGCATGAAATCTCAATTAGATGTGTCAAGATCCTGGGAAATTTCAATGTTTTTGTGGGTTGTTTTTTTTTACACACCCTTGAGTGAGTTTCTCTGGGAGACATTGAGGAGCGCTTGTCCACCCAGCGCTTCATTCTCCCCTGAAATAGCCTGGCCTAAATAGTCTGATTGGAGAGCGGAATGGACGGCGTGGGCCT
>OMLI01089818.1:0-11917 GCA_900302605.1 Rondeletia loricata | reverse complement strand
CTCAATAGAGAGGCGAAATCCCCCCTCCCTTCTGCTTGTGGTCACGTGATCAAAGTGAAACCTAGCTCCATTCTAAACCGGAGAAAGAGGGATTGAATGGGCTGAACTTGAAACAAGCTATTAAACACATTTGGAGAGGATTTGAATTGCTGTTTTTATTCTCAAATCTACACTTTGCTGGAGTAGCTTTAATAAACTGCAGACTCTGCAACACAAACACAGGTTGGTTGGCCGCCATTGTTGTTCTTCTATTTGCGCATGTCTGTCCTATATTCTTCTATATGCATGCCCCACGTGGGGCCGTGTCGTCACTGTTTTCACAAGAATTGCGGTTTGCCAGTTCACATGACACAGCAAAGACGGCGTTTTAAAATAAATCCACTCTGGGACCCGTTTTTAAAAGGCTTGCGTTTCAGGCGCCGAAAACGCCGTTGTCGTGGGAACGGAAGGCTAATCCGCAATAAAACTTTCCCGTTTCATCTAGAAACCGTTGTCGTCTAAACATGGCCTAAGTATATATAGAGCTAGTCATACAAGATAGACCTAATGTTACAACGTTAAGAGAAGAACATGGTCCAGTGTTTTGTGCCCGATTGCAACCATCGGTCAGGAGTGCACAACAACATGCATTCGTTCTATAATTCTATGTCTATGTGCTTGACACACCTACCAAATCGGTGTTGACACCCACTATGCGAGTTGTTGTGCTATCACCATAGTAACAGCCTCTAAGGGTCATGGATATTGTAGAGTTTGGTGCAGTTTGAAACACGACAGAAAAAACACGATTTTTCTCTAACAAGGTTGAAAAAGTTATAATCTAGGATCATTTCAGCAACCTTGAGTATCGTTTTCTAATCTCGGAGACTCCCGGGGTTCTCTGTTGTGTAATATGGCGGCTATCGCTCAAATTGAAATCCCTATGAGTCTGGTGGCTCGAGAATCTGCGTCAAAAGCGCTTCCGTGTGCCATGGAGTACCAACAGTATGTAGGTTTTCCTTCCAACCAAACACTACAGGTGATTTCACTGATTAATTGCTCCCTCTCTACTTGAAGGTGTGCTAATCAGTGAAATCAGCAGGGGTTAGTGTTTGGTGCAGACTCTTGGCCCTCCATGACCTATGGAGAGCAAACACAATACCCATTAAGATAATATTTACAAATTTGATGAGAACATTGACAACAGGCGAGTCACTTAGACGTCCTAATACATATGCTGCGTTCCATTCAAAGTCGCACATCTGAAGTTCCGAGTTGACATTTCCGACCTCAAACCTCCAGTGGTCCAGCTCAGAAAAACCAGGGACGAAAACATGGACGCCCTAGAGATTGAAATTTGCCCAATGTCAAATACTGTTGCCCATGCAACAGCTAATGCTATGCCAATTATATTTGGCAACATTAGCTAGCTAGTTAGCATAGAATGTTAGCAAATGTTTAGTGCAAATTTGCATTTGAAATTCATGTTTAGCCATTTACCACAACAGGTGTTTTGATAGATTTAAGTTTATGCAATGCTGACAATTGTACTTAAGTGTATTATGAGGATTATAAACATGCTCAAAGTAATGCTGTGTAGCATTTACAGTGTATGCCGCCATACTGAAGTGACGTCAGATAACTGCATCTCAGAAAACTCGTACTTGGAATTCCAACTTAAAGGGCTGTTCCACTACATTTTTCCTAGTAGGAACTCAGAATTTCCGACATCTGAAAGGAACGCAGCAATAGATCAACCTATAGCCATGGATGTATTATGAACTTAGCTCATCAGCCAGAGGTGAAGATCAGTCAGTGACTACAGTCCCGCTCCCTTACAATGAATATCTTAAGCATTCTGAGTTTATTTATAAATTGCTAGATTTGTCTCTAGTTCTCTAATTTTTGGCAGTGTGTGGAATATGTCTTTGACGTTTTAACTTTTTTGCCAAGTTCATCTGAAGTTTGTTCCCTGCACCTGCAACAACACTGAGTCATTAGAGCACAATGACATTCTTCTACATTGACTGATAAAGCAAGCATCATCAATCTGTAACCCCAGTGTTTCAATAAAGCACATTTGTTTTCATTGTAGAGGTAGACGTATAATTGGATTGCAACACGTGTGACATGTTTGAATTCTCCATGGCTTGTGGAACACCAGCAACAGCTTTCCTCTGCGATCTAGGCTGCGATCTTTCCTGTTGGGGAGAACCAGTTGAGTCATTTGGATGCCTTGCTTATCTAATGGTTTGGTGATGGCAGAAGCCTCCAGCCGGTATTACAGTACACATCAGCCTAAGAGAGAGAGTGGCCTGGGAGAGAGAACTACAAACTAACAATGGCAGCTCCAGTTTTTTATATTTATAGCGCCCAGCAGGTGTCAGCCACAGTGGTCTCTCTGCCCCCTCCGACACCCCATGGCTGCTCTGCTCCAGCGTATGAAAGAAAGGCGAGGGGGAGGGAGGCCAGCTGCCGCCTGGGATTAGGTACCTGAATCCAATCTCGAGGAGCAGTGGGCTCCAGTGGCGTTAAAGTGTTTTCTGGAGAATTTCTCATGTTCCCCACTAGCTGATTATTTCCAGATTTTACTTCTGCCTCAGCGGAGATGAGCTCCACACAGTTTTGTCAGCCGTGGTTAAGATGTAGTTTGACACTCACTGGCCACACTCAGATGAGTTGTATAATCCCATTTAGAGAGGCACATCCCACAGGCAAATCATAATGCCCAAAACTGATATTAACTTTTATCAACATGTTGGAATATATAATTGTTTTTTTTCCAGTAGGAACTTGATTTCCTTTTTTTTTATTAATGCAATTTCACACAGAGCCATTACATTTTAGACATGCAGTAGGTGAATTGGTGATTCTGTCTTTCTTTTTTTGTAGTTGTTTGAGGGAGCTCATCAATAATACCATCTCTTATCTCTGTTTCAACCATCAGAAAACAAAGGCGCAGTCCCTTTTCACCTCTCTTTGTGTTCTTTTTTCACCAATGTCAGCACTGCTCTGTCTACTCTTGCTCATTAACCTTGCTTGTTCTTCCACTTCATAGCCCTCCTAATATGCCCCCTCCCACTCTTAGAAGACTCTGAATCCCCTTGAATAACCAAGGGGAAGGAGGTAGTTATTGAAATGTAACTGTGCAGCGATTGGCTTCCAGCACAAATTGCTTTCAAAAAATGAAAGCGAGTTAAACTGAACGGGGCAACCTCGGGCCAACTTAAGTGCAAACTGAAGTGTTTGTGAAAGTAGAGTGTAAAATTAGTGCACTAAATCAATTTAGTCCTCACATCATCATCATCATCATCATCATCATCATCATCATCATCATCACCATTATTTAATCCCTATTTCCTGTTCCTCTTAAGTGGTCTTTTGCCTTTTATTGTGTTATTGTACATAACATGTGTTTTTATTGGCCTGCCTTGTTAAATAAATAACAAAAAATAGACAAAACATCATCATCATCATTAACAACAATAACTATAACAAAAATAGCACTGGCTATTATTACACTGCCATTAGTATTGCCACGCTGCATCTCTTCAGACCATTACATTTGTCCCTTCTTTTTTATTTTATTTAGGCTAATATGTCATCTCTGCCCTGTACAAGGCATTTCAGTTTTGTCAGTGTGCGCAATGTATTTAAATTCAAACTGTGAGAATACCTAGTATTGACACAAATGGTCTTTAAAGTAATAATCTGAGACATGTTCATATAAACAAATGTCCATTTTGTTACTCTGTAATGCTGATTGATATAACACAATAGTGATTCAACCTATACCAACTCCAGGAAAACTTGGTGATGCATTTTACGTTTCCAGCAGCAGTAACAGCGGTTTGTTTGGAATAAATGGAAGAAGAACTGGGTCATTAGCATGAGCAGCAATAGCCGCAGAATGGCTGAATAGACACAGAAAAGGCCGGTATCTACAGAAACTCAAACTTCAACAGAAAATCGGAGGGAAAAGACGTCACAGTACTGGACACACTGTGTGATTGACAAGTGATCTCTGGGAAGTGCAGTGCAAAAACACCACAGCAATGATCGCTTAGCACCAAAGATGATGAAAAAAAAAAAGATCTCGCAGATTACCACTTTAATCTGTAGGTGTCTGTCAGAGTCCATGATAAACTCATCTGTTCGTTACTATAGCAACTATACAAGCTAGACCTGGGCACTGTCGTTATAATTAACCCCTTTAAGATTGTCTTTTCCCATTTAATCTATTTTTGGCTGTGTTCACCCAGTGGCTATGTGATTTTTTTTGATTCAATGAATTAATTTCATTAATCGATGTACTTGCTGAGACTTGATAAGGGATCAGATGCTTGAAATGACAGATGTATGGCACATTCCTATGCCTCTAGAAAGAGATGAGTCTATAGCTTAACATGATTTGTATTTTTCTGAGTGTGAGTGAAAGGAAAAGCTTTCCACAAGTTTGATTTCACAGTGAAGTGTAACATTGTTGATGGCTTGTAAATTGGGCTTTAATTATTCTTATTCTTATTCTTATTAAAAATATTCTCCATAGTAGACATGATGACATGGCACTTGTTATGCAGTCTTGTCTCACAATGAGAGTTGTCACAGAAGTGGTGTAGTGGTCAAGACCCCATTGCAACCCTGGAGCCACTGCTGGAATAGAGGCCTTCTCACCTGTCTGTCCCCTAACCTGTCCTCTCAGCTGAATTCAAACTAATTATTACGGGAATCTAATGTGCTTTCTCCTTTAAAAAAAGAAAGAAAGACTTGTGTAGCACTTAAAAACCACCAAACAATAGGCCCTCCCCCTATTTAGTGTAACCCAGGAATATATCTGCTCACCTGGATCTGCTCTCCTCTTCCCATGGCACGTCTCCATTGCTGGAGCACCTTTTTAATGTATTCTTAGGAATTGCTCTAAGTGGTCTTTGATGATTTGCAAGATTGTGACCCAATTTAACCAAATTGTTTGATCTTGTTCCAGAGGATGTGTCTGTGTATAAAGCTGAGGATCTTGTACTTGTCCATAAAGAATGTACAATCTAAAGCATTCAAATCCATTTCTGTTTCTCTATATTTTGCTTAGTTCAGGTGTTTATTTCAGCCTCTGAGACCTCACATCAGCAACAACAAGGTAGTCCAGTCTAGTATATTTCATTTCATGTTTTACCTCACGTTGCACGGAAAGTCGAACTCATTGAACGCTGTTATTTTCGGTCATATTTCTCTGTATGCAGGTGCACAGACTTCCTGAGTCTATCAACATGCAGTCACTTCTCTGCTCCAGATTAACTCAACTTGACAGGTACACTGCATTGGTGAGTTTGTCTCAAGAAGATACCATAAAGAAAGACATGTGTGACCAATGTCTTCTCTGAAAAATACAATTAAATTGCTTGAGTGTACGAATAGAATGTAATCAGTAAGGGTTGATTTGAGATAGGCATTGTGAGGGAAAAAAGAAAACCTTAATGATATAGATTAAGATTACTATGTCAGAAATTGGAATCCAGAGGATCAAGACATCCAGCAAGCCAAGAATCAAGCTCTTTGATGTCACTGTTCATTGTAAGACGATGGCACGTTGACAACACAGTAAAACCTCAGTGTACTTGCTAATGATGACAGAGGAGGCCAATATGGCAGCAAGATCCAGGGGAATTCAACAAAACGCTCGTTAAAAGGTCTAATAATTAAAATATTGATTAATTAGTCTTACATTGATTTACAGTCACACTTTATCAAGCCGAGAGGCTCTAATTACTGTGCTATTATGCCACAGGCTGACCTACTCATTTTTTGTCACTTGTAATGAAAAAGAACATTTCTTTAACTGCCTTTTAAATTTTTGACCTGTAAAATTTTAATAGGGAGTACAGTGGGTGTCGGATCTGGATTGGCAGTAAAGTCATGGGTGGCTAATGTCTGTGAGTCTGGTTAAGTGGCTGTACACACCGGGAGCTGAAACGCCTCTCCAGAGGGATTGGTCAGGGCTGCTCTTTTTTCACAAAACTGCTTTCACCAGTTCTGCAAAGCCACAATGAATAATTACACAAAACTTGACTTTTGGAGTGTTTCAGTGCACTTTTTACAAAGCGTTAAAACACTTGTGAAACACCCCAACATTTTTATTAAGAAGCATGGAAATACAGTCATCAAAGTTCTTTGATACAAGCACTTTTTGTGGTTGGCATTTGGTCGTTAGTTAATGAAGAGGTGTTGAACAGGAATTGAATCCGATTTTCCACTCCATAGAGTCAGAAACTGGTAGGTCTACTTCAGACACTCAGGAATCCCAATTTGCCTCCTGAAATTGGAAATGTGTAGACATGAGAGTGTGGTGCAAATAAAGTCAACAACGTTTTGGCTGACCAGTGGCAGGGTGCCGTGCTGGATTGAACTGTCCACATATTCCAGTCTACCACTATAACACAAATTGTGCCACATACTGTCATTTCCTATATGCTGTATGTGGTTTTGCATGTGTACAGAGTTGAAAATGTCAGTTGCCTCAAATACCCTTTGTCTAGTGGAACATGTGCATTAAAGTCTTCTGATTTGCTGCTCTTGACATCAGAAATGCTTGGAAACACTGGATGCATGTTGTCTTGTGGGACGGTCCAGGAGGAATGATATTATTCAGGGAGGCTGCCATCTTTATGCAGCAGGTCCATTCAAGAAAACACCTTTGATTAGCTCAAGTGATATCATGGCCATCTATCATGTTGGCAACTGCATGACTAATGGGTTGAAGACTGGGAAAGGCTCACTGTGGGGAAAAAAGGCTATAGCAAGAATGACAACTATAACATTTATACCCAAGTGACCAATGCAGCAAACCAAAAATCAATCAGTTCATGGGGGAATCCTCTCTCAAGTGAGATATTTAGGCCTACAAGACTTCAGACATGGCTAATCTGCTACATACACTAAACTCTACAACTGACATGGGAATAGACTATGTAAAATCAGATTGTAAGATTGCAATATTGTTTAAAACATGGTATTTATGTACAGTAGGTGAACATATGCTCAACTGTAGAATTTGCACTATATACCCAGTAAATATAATAATGATTTTTGCATTTTCATAGATAGCCTTCAAACAATCACTTAAAGCCTCCCACCAACCTCTCATATGATCTGAAATGGCTTCCTGTATGAGCACATTTTTACAAGATCTACTATTAAAAAACAACTTTTTTCAAGTGAGGTAGGTGTTACCTCAACATTATGCATTACAAAAGGAATTTTATCAGCTAAACAGTGGCTTAAATCCCTCTAGTCATATAAAGCGCATTGTTTCCTATATATTTATATATATATATATGTGACTAGAGGAGACAATTAATCTATGTCACATTTGATCTTTTGATTCATTATGTGCTAGCAAAATACATTAGACTTTCATGAATAAACATGGATAATTGGTTCATACTTAAGGGATTGGAGTAAACAAATTATAATTATTATAATTAACAAATTATCATTTAAACTTTTATAGTTATGTTTATCCTTATACATTTATGTTCTATACTGTTCGTAATAATTATCGATAAATGATATACCCAGATTCGACCCGTTGACCAGAGTAAGGTTCTGCTACCATTGCTAAAGAAAAGAGTGCTTTTAAGTTAAAAAAAATATATATCAAGACACATCAACAGAGGCCTCCTGTACTTGAGTGATGGAAATGGACTCCAAAAATGTCAGATCTCATAAATTAGAAGAAAAAAATCACAACAAGACCATTAATAAAGGACTGAAGGAACATAGCTGATGTCTTTCATATTTTAATGAGATATGAACAGTATTACACCTCCATGATTTTGCTGCATCAGAACCTGTATCCACCCCACCTTTGTTTGCACTCTATTTGCATTTCAAAGGGAGCCCATGGGAAACTGCTTTGCATATTTACATCTGATTAGCAACTTTAAATGAACATGTCAAAATCTGAAAATTGTTCATCAGTGACATAGAGAGGACCACACCGATTCTGTATCACATAATATAATGTTACAAAATGCTAAACACAAACTGTGATTACAATTACATGATATGGGGTAAGACGCGTTAATGCCGAGTAGAGATATATTAACATGTCTTGTTCATTTTTTAAGAGAAAAATAATTTTGAAAATTGTGGCATATACATGGGCGAGAGGATAATGTTGGGAGTTGAAAGTTACGTGCCTTGCTCAAGGGTACATCAGCAGTAGGTTTTAATGAAGGGCAGAGCAATACTCACTTTCTCTCGCCACATTTTCTAAACCAGGATTTTAAACCAGTAACCTACCAGTTATAACCTTGCTTCTCTAACGTTAAAGCTACTGCCACCCCCATTGGATAGTATTGGATCCCAGTATAAATGATTAGGGCAGAGGAACCATTTGGATAAAGCAATCCCTTACTGATTTATGGATACATCTTATTTCATAGTGTATTCCTCCAGAAAGACAGACTCATTCACATTTCATGACCATCCCTTAGTGGTGCCATTATTATGTATTTTTCACACATCTGCCCATAATAGTGAATTAAAAGGAGGGTGAAAGAATGGTCAAGCTCCCACATCATTAAAAAAACCAAATTCAACTATTCAGAGGAATAGAAAACACAAAAAGTTCACAATGTTAAGGTAAAGCTTGGTCACGGTTAGGATAATACATTTCTGATGCAAACTTTGCTCCGCAGCAGCTCCGTATAAGGTATGAAATATGAACTAACTATGTGATTATTAATTGGGCCCATTGTAATTTGAGGATTCTGGGCTGCATATTGTTGGCAGCTCTCCACGGGGTCTGTCTGTGCAGGAACGTGTCGAGGGGGTACCAGCCTGGATGCCTCAGCCATTTAGAGAGCAGCTTGCCACTCGCACATCGGCATACCAATGAGTGGGGTTAAAAAGGCACGGCTCCTCTCCGAGACAGCTCTCCTTCTGCAGCTCAGCTCCAAAGGGTCTCCACGGACTAATTTCCAAAACCACCTCTTAATGTGGGCTTGTGTCAATCACCCGAACAGACAGCTTCATCCCCTGATATGGAATAGTCACACAGTAGAACCAAGCAGACCAAAGGCAATACGATAGTGCTTTACAGTAACAGTCACATATGGAAAATAATAATAATAAAAAGCTCCTTAACGCCAGATGGATGAGAATTTGTACCTTTTTAATTCACTTTTGTTCACATTTACATTACAGTGGTAAAGACTGGAATAAAAAAGTGATATAATGTCACAATGATGAATGTAAATTATTTATTTTTCCACAGAAGCTTTTGGGAACCAAAGTGTGGATTTCAGAAATTTTTCACAAATGATCCGCCGTAAACTTTAAGCTGTTCATATTGCATGTATACTTTAAACCTTAATTTTGCAGACATGGTGCTGTGAATACAAATGTACAATATATAACTAAATATAAACTCCAACAGAGTTACTCCTAAGTAACTAAAAGCTTAAGTTAACAATCTTGACTGAAGTTTTTAAGTAAATGAATTAATCAGCAAATAGATGAATCTATGCCATGGATGTTAACATGGTCATTATATAGTCATACATCATAAACAATAAATACATAATAATTTCCCATGTTTCTGAGAGGGATGAAGGACCAAAGATGCACCTTTATTAATATACACTCACAAGAATGGAAGGATGTGTACACAATCTCGGTTTTCTTATCCATTTTTTTCTAAATCACTCAGTGACATACATGAATTACAAATGTTTCTCTAAATGTTGTCACATGTTTTGTATGTCATAAGTAGAGGAATTAATCAAAGTATGATTTTATATATGATATAGCTGAATGACCTGTCTTTTAAGAGCATACTACAGATCTTATTGTCAGCACTGAGCCTAAGCATTGATTACAATACGATAACGCTGAGTGGGTTTTGGTGCCTTATGTCCAATCTACTTATCAGCACATTCCCAATGAAGAATCTAGATAGCAAACATATCTGTACGATAGCATGAATACTAAATTATTGTTGGAAAAAACCCATAAATGGACATACATTGCGGCTATTAAACAGATATAATAGGTAGAGATACGGTTGTTATTTTTGATTCATGAACAAAGACAGCCCATATATAACTACACACTCCACTTAACTCCTGAAACGCAACTTATCACACACTTCTGCTGAATCCAAGCCCCTTTCACGCTCTGGCTTCTCTGACCACTGAATAGCTGAGAAACCATCCCACATACTGAGGTTTGCCTTTCGTGTTACAATCCAAGATGACATACGACACGAGAAATGATGAGAAAACTGTGGGGAGGCTTCCAGTAGATTGATTCTCCCATCACTTCATTCTTTTCTAGTTAGTCTTTTATTGACTACAAAGGTAGAGTCGTTGCAAAGCAGACAGAGAGAGGAGTGAACCAGCCTGCCCTGTTTAATCCATGGGGCATTGAAGGAGGGTGATCACTTCTTAAGATCACAAAGGCCTACAAGGAATCAGTGCAGTCTATGAGATCCCAAAGCTGATTTAAAGGAGAGATGTCCCAGGTTGGGCTCCAGGCCTTTAAGAGGAATAAGGCCATCCTGTACAATAACATTCTAAGGCTCCTGAGAAAAGCACTATTCATGGTCAAATAAGAAGGTCTCAGGTTTGAATGGTAACCTAGTGTCCCTTAGAGGATTAAAGAAGTTTGCTTTTTACAGAAAGAAAAAGCAATATCAGAAGTATCCCCCTATTGCATCAGTGACATCATGCAAGTCCAGATTCATTTAAATCCATTGCGTTACCTTGATATGTATTTACTGATGTGTATATCATACATTTCCAATTTCATCTATGTACTCTGATAGGTGGGAAGGAAATCCTATAAATTGTGGCTACACTGCTTGTGGTCTATCCCTCTTACAGGCAGATCAAGTCCATCTTTATCCAGAAGCCTAATCAAACTAGATAATACAACCCTGACTAGAGAAATGAAAACCCACATCTTCCATTCAGGCACAAAGAGGGAATAGAAGATAAGGTTATTATTTATTTAACAAAATATTTTACTGAATATGAAATACACAGCCATCAGTTGTAAAAAGATTAGCTAGCAAGCACAAAGCCAAAGGCAATTTTGTGAGATAAACAATGTTCTGTGTCTTCCTGCAGGTTTGTCATCTTTATTTCAAAAGCACTGATTGCATTGATGAGCTCTAATCTACTTTACGATGAGTGTTCATTCATCCAATATTACCATAATCCCAGTCTAGTTATAATTTTGCTTAATTTGTTAAAAATATCCAGTGTGGACAGAACCACATTTCTTGCCACTGCAGGCTGAGGACCAACAAGTTTGAGCTGCAAGTCCTAAAGAGTGAGTGCAAAATTAATGAAGGGGGAACTCTGACTTTTAGTCAATGTAAAAATGTCATTAATGTTATTATTCAGTCACCTCTATGGTCCTGAATTTAGATCATAGAGACCCCATGTGTTGAATCCTGATGTGTGTATTTCCATTCTCTCAACATCAGGGGACCCTGAGAGCTGAGAGAGCCACACCTGGGATCCTCTGTATGAGATTGGTATGAGCGATATCAGTCCTGGATATCATTTCGGTGTGGTACTGTACCCATGTCATTCATTCATCCATCCATAACATTCCTTTGTCCCATTTTTATTTTCATTGAGTTGTCACATTATTTCCTTTGAAAATATGATATGTTTGGTAAGGAGGAATGTGTAGAGTCATTTTATTGCGATATCCTTGCTGGATTATAGTAGAGGATTTTATTTTGAGTGTTCTTGGTGAATTTGGGCAGTAAATAAGTATATCTATTGTTTATTTTCAAAATACATTTTTTAAATGTACGTCTTCAGAAAGCTAGATTTGCTTGTTCATTCCCTAGATTATTACCATCAAGGCTACTAATTTTGATATGGCACATCAGAACAGACCATGTTGACCAATTATTCATGTG
>OMLI01089817.1:0-27080 GCA_900302605.1 Rondeletia loricata | reverse complement strand
AGCCTGTATGTAGGTTTTGGAGTAACTGGTGCAATGGGATCACAGTAATCTGACTTTTAACAGTTGCTGAAAAAACAACAGTCATCAGACAACAGTTACTTTTGAAAAATTGTTGGCTTACCCAGAAACGTTTGGAAAGAGGAAAGCCTTTTAATTGTGAGATTGAAGTCATTTTATACAACTTAAAATAATGCCTCCTATAATAGCTGTCTATATAAAATTATTCTAACTGCAATCTGGAAAGTCCATTAAATTGTCCATGCAGCTCCATATTTTATGGATTTTGGAAGGCAAATTGATCCAACAGTAACTGAAAGTAATCTGAATACATGGGGTTACTAAATTGGGCTGATCCAACAGATTACACTGCTGATAAAATTTTAACTAGTGTCATTTAGTTTCTATGCTTCTATGCTAGTAGTGTCATTTTAGTTTATATGCTTTCCAGTACATTTATGAAAACACTTCACTGGTTCACTCATGAAGGAAGCAAACGATGGCTGAGGGGTAAGTTACTGGAGCAAAGGGGTGAGGAAAGAGGGGGAGGAGCAAAGGAGAGGGTGAGGGTGGGGAGCAAAGTATTGTATGGGCAATGAAGGCCAATGACAATCAAACCAGGTGAGCGGGATGACGGGGGCACATGTGCAGTGTGCATACAGTCCTCACTGCTACCCCCATATCTTTCTTTTCTCTCTCTTTATTTGATCCCACCCTCTATCAATCCCTTTTTCTCACCCACTCGCTCCCTTTATTCCTACCTCTAACTGGCCCCTTAAAAAATAGGGCAGTCCTTATGTAAGAAAAAGAGAAGGAGTGGGAGAAAGAGAGAAAGGTTCAAACAAAGGCCGCTAGATAGAAAGAGGCAAACATAGAAAGAGAGTGAGTAGGGGGATAATGAACTTTGCCGTTCTTGATCCTCATCTCGTCCTCATACTCTCTCGCCCTCTCGCACTTGGCCCTCCTTCTTTCTGGCTCTTTGCTTCTCTGTCTGGCAGTGGGCCTGTCGAAAGTAGGCTAGGATTGACGCGCTGCTTGTGTCTGAGTCACCGAGAGCTGTGGAATACTAAAACCCACTGACTGCATTTAACTTTAGGCACCCGACTCCCATGCAGTGCATGATACAATAGAGCCATCCAGTCTGGTTTCTGCACCTCAGTGATGACGTGTATGGATTCAATAAAACAGTAAAAGAAAGCAATTGAAAACTGCAGCTTGACACAGTCAACAATTATAGAAATGGTCATTTGAAGTAATGCTCTAACTAAACACATATTGTAGTAATGTGCAATGACCTATGTTGCTTGCTATGATGTTATTGTCTTACCACTTTCAGTGTATTCATGCTACCTGTTTGTTATGTGTGTTTTGATCCCTTTTATGGATTTTAACATCACACCCAGTGACTGCAGTTGAAAATGTGTTGGATTGCTAACACTGGCACATGTACAGTAGTGTTGATTGGTGTGCACTGTCCCTGTAAAAATAAACTTAATAAACTTGAACTTAAACTATTATAGCAGACATTGAGGTCAGATATGCTATGTGTGGTTGTGCACCCAGACTGACTGGTCAAAGATAAAACATGAACTCAGCTTAAATCATCACAGCTAAATTCCAACTTAAATTAAAAAATAAGTAATTGCACATTTATCACTCTCAGCACCTCTGAATGCTCTTGGGACAATCTTCTCCTCGCACAGGCAGTCAAGTATCTTCTTAATTATGTTACTTAATATGTTGGGTTGGCTCATGAAGTGCTGTCAAGGGCCTATTTAGGTCAGGCATGCCAAAGTCAATAGCAGCCACACTCAGTACCTGTCCAACACTGAGGGGAAAGAGTGTAAGAGGCCTGATACCACCCTAGAAGGAAACATTGCGTGATGTGAGAACATTTTTGTCCCACAAGAACCCATAACTGAGGGTATGACACATGCACACAGGAATGTTTTACCTTCTCAAAAGATCAACAGATCACTGAAAATTATTACTGTGCATGTTTGCGATGTGGCTCCCTGTAAACACACAGGCTTCATATTTAGCTAGAAAGCCACAAGGATTCCACAATATAAACGTAAGTACATTACGATAAACAGGACTTAAAAAAACAAAGGTATGGGAACTGTGTGCTGAAATTTGGAACAAGAAAAACTATAAAGCCAAAAATGTAAATAATGTAATCAAGAACGTGCAGTCAGACAATAACATACTGCCCTATGCAGACACATGTACAACTCCTCCCCTTGTACAGATCATAACCCCATTAGAAGGCAGATGAATCAATTAACATTTCAAGCCATAATTCTCAATGACATAAAGGCAGGTTTTAATTGAGCCAAAGCTATTTCACCCTCCACATAAAGAAATACTGTATATCAAATACTGGTGTGAGAAAATGAGGCAGAGTTCCTCATTCCACAGCCACAAACAGTTAAACTCTCCACCACCAACAACAGTTTACAGCTCTGACCCGTCTGTCTGTCTGTATGCCTGCCTGTCTGTCTGTACTGTTGCCTCACAGCAAGAAAGTCCTGGGTTCAAACCCTGGCCAGAGGGCCTTTCTGTGTGGAGTTTGCATGTTCTCCCAGCGCCTGTCGGGCTGCTCACTGCTCCTGACTAGTTAGGATGTGTTAAATGCAGAGATACATTTCGTGTATATGTAAAAATTTACATGACAATTAAATAAAAAAAGATTCTACTTCTTCTGTCTGCCTGTCTGTTTGTCTGTCTGAATATTTTGCCCACTACAGAGAGTCAGGAGGGAGGTGGAGGTTGGCCATGTTAGTAATGAGGTGGTTTACTTGAGATTTGGCTTTCACATAAAAGAAACCCAGTTTCTCAACTCCCCTTGGTCTGTGGTACAAGTAGAGAACACAGACAGCTGGGAGAGAGAAAAAGAGAAACTTCTCTCCTCCTAATGAGAGATGGAGAACTGTACAACTGTTTCAGCTGTGGATAAGCTCGAGGCACTTTACCTCAAGCACTCTTTCAATTAGCCCTTCTTTTATTTTCAACATGGGGGAGACTGGGGGCAATCTGCCTTTTTTTTCTTTTCATCTTATTACTCAAAGACCAAATGAGCTATATGAGTCAAATATTTATGTAGGCACCTAACATCTGTCTTCGAATTGTAATTCTAATCACCTTCAAAGGTTCTTACAGTCAACATTTGGGTCACAATATTCATTGAAACACTAGAAGGCAGACGTCAGATCTGGCCTAGGACCCTTGCCTCCCTGCAGTGGGAGCTGTTGTTCCTTGATCTTCCCATGCCTTAAAATGTTGGTGTTATAAAGTCGCATGACCAACATAAGACTTTGCCATAGCCCCCACTGAGTAGCACCTTGATACCTCAATGGATGGAAAACAAGTATGATAGTGTCCCCCTCTGTTTTTCTTTGCTTGTAGCTAGGCATGCTGTGCACAGACAGATCGAGTTGCTGAAAACAGAAAAAGGAAGTGCACAAGCTCCTTTGCAGAAATAAAAAAGAGGAAGTCTCAAGTTCAAAAGTTTGAGGGTCAATCTGAACTAAAATATTCAGAAATGAAGGGCTCTACCTTATTAATTTCAGTTCCCATGTATTTCAGTTAATATACAAGCCATGTTTGCATAGGCGAGCAGGGTGGCCTTCGACTTTGCCAAGAAAGAATGAATGGATTTACAAGAGAATAGCTGGGTAATAGAAGGGTTACAGCAGACCTGAACAGATTATCAGCGGATGTAACACAAAGCTCTGCTGCTATTCAGCCAAGGAGTGACTCGAAAGTCAAGCATGTTCATAAACAGCCTCGTTCAAATGAACTGTTCAGCTTGTTTCTCTGAATGTCTAGGTCAGTAAGAGTTAACAGCAGACAAAACAGAAGGAAACTTTTGAGTGGCTGAAAGAAAAACTATGGTATGAGGGGAGAGAGAAGGCAGATCAAATTTCTCTCGGTGAGGTAGGGAAAGCCTGTGAGAGTTATGTAATGTTGTTGAGGTAGGGAGCCAGAAGGGGTGTAAACAACACCAGTCTGAAGTGGGACAGGCCTGGCCGTTGCCTGGTAACAAATATTTTGGGCAGGAAGACTGGGCAAACATGTCCCGCCTTCCAAAAGGAAACAGGGGCTGGCCTCATGACATGAGCAAGTTAGTAGCTTCCCGAAAGTATGCTAAGAGACAGGGGCAAGCAAAACAAAGCACACCAGGGGCATTATAAACAAGTAAAACAACACTTGTGTAAGTCTATCTTATACCTGGGTCTGCAGGAGTCCAGGCCAGAGCAAGCTGTACACACTCTCTCTCTCAAGGAGCAAAACAGTTGGGAGAGAGGCTTATACAAGCTCATTTTAAGTCTACAGTCCACAGCCTATACTGCAGACATAAATAAGTAAATACAATTGTTTAGGTATATATACCTATATATACCTCTTCCTATAGGTATATATAGAGCTCGATAAGAAGATCATTATGCTATAATGTGTAACCCTAACCCTACTGCTGTAGTCATGCAGCCTACCAAATTCACGCATTAAGTAATTGTCACATAATGTAACATCCATGAAAAGGTTACAGTACTGTACAACCAGCCGAACATCTCCACCCACAACTTCACGAACAAGCCGTCTGACAACTGGCGGAGTGAAATATAAGGCAAGCACATTTTCAACTTTTTTTCACATCGGCTTACTAGCTAACCATGCCAAGTAAACAACAACCTTAGCCAGACAAACTATATTACCGTTTATTCGCGTTTGCTAACGTTAAGGGTGTATGTGCAGTATGCACTACCAGGACAGACAGACTTGAGTTTTTCTAGCAAACTCTAACGACGTTAACTTGAGTTTGTCAAGTTGTCTGATGTTATAAGGTGCAAAACAGCGGAGTCACTGACGGGAACAAGAGAGACGTTTGTAATGGCTCCATGGTATCGACGTTACGACCACAACAATCGCTGTAGTATATTCAGATATGCTGCGCTGCGCACACAAAGAATCCGGAAGCCATATTGTGTGCTGACCGCTCTCTGTCTGCTTTTCCCTGTCACTCAGAACTGGTTACCACAGAAACCAGTTGCTAGGCGGCATAACAAAAAAAGACCAAAAACGTCTTTGCGTCACACATGTAACGGCGTATCCAAGGTAACAGAACGCTGTACACACACGCAGCAGACTCGTGGTAGGAAGGATACCACATGGCCGCCACTTGTTTTACCTCGATTAGCCTATATATCTCCATTTTATTAATTTGACGTGGTAGAACTAACCATTATAATGTTTGAGCAGTATTTACAGAAAAAAACATTCCTGTTTTGTCTTACATTTATGTCCTGTAGATAGTCTACAATGCTGGGGAGGCTATCTAGGTGTGCATTTGTTATAATACATAATGAAGATAGCAAAATGAGTCCGTCAGAACTATTTCCGTCCTTCCCCTGCCAAGTAATCTATTATTTTCGATTATTCTGGTTGTTTCGACAAAGGAAGTCTGCTCGCCTGCGTTATAAAGGTATTGACCTCAGTAGTTCCCCATGAAGTTGAATTGACGGACTTACTCATCCCGGTGTAGCACCGGTACCGGCAGCCCAGTCGGGACGCAGCGGTCTCCGGATCCTCGTCTCTGACGTTGTAGCGCTGACTAATTGTTGTTATCCAGAACTCCTCTTTTTCTCGAGTGTACATCATGCCCGCCCCGTGACATTTTGCGACATCACAAATAACAAACGTAGGCCTATTTCTTATTTTTCATTCATGATTTCCACCCGGTCTTCCCGCATTTGCCCGTTTTAGTCCCCCCACCTCCCACCTGCCATATTCCCATTGGCGAGCAGTGTAGGCTATAACAATGAATCACTTTCGACTGGGTGATGTTTGCAATGACAGGCGCCGATTTCCGTCACTGCTGCCCACTGTCCATGTCGGAATCACACTGTCTCAATGCTGTTTACATATTTTCTGGTTAGAATTTTTTTTTTTATTGCTTTGAACGAAGCTGACGTTGCTGTTCTGTTATGCTTTGTGAAACTGAGGCTTGCCTACACACAAAATCGTGGATAAAAGTTTACATTTGATTCAAATCTTCAACTGCTACCTGTTTTTCAAAATATAGCCTATTTTTTCAATATAAATTCCATATATAGCTAATCAAATATATTTCCAATAGACTACAATAATTATATTCTAACGCAGCAAAATCCGGATTTTAGGGCGTTTTCAAATAGTCTTGGCTATACGAACTCTTCAAGTGACGAGGGCGTGCCATGAGAAACTTTTCAGCAGGATTTCCCCTGCCTCCTTTGACGGGATTCCTTCCTTGAGCTACATCAAACCTGCGGTGTTGCATAATAAATAGGTCAAGGACCTGGAATGGCCAACCACTGTGGCGTATAGTGTTACTTCACAGGCTATGTTCCTGCAAGTTTGTAAGCTGGTTTAGGGTGAATATCACATTTCTATCACTTTTCTATAATCTAAGGACTTTCTAAACAAAAAGCAGTGGATGTGTTGACGCCAATATGTGCCATTGATTCTAGACTGATACATAATAGGTCTAAGTGAATGAACCAAACAGCATTGCCCAGATGCCTTGGCATTAGGATTACTATCATTTTTTTGAGGGAGCCATGGCCTGAAAAAACAATGTTCCATTATACATGGACACTAGGCTATATGTTTTTTAAATAGATACTTTCCACATATAGCCACGAGAAGTTTCTTGAAATTTCCAAATTGTCAGACGGTGAGAAATATCTCGTGGCTATGATAGTAAAAATGCTATTATGATCCGTCCGCGAGGTAAGCTTCTAGTTCGTTTCAGTGGGAGAGGGATTCCCTCAACGTCACCAAGGATACCAAACACAACACGAGGCACAACCCCATATATGGGCACGGCACGTACGTCAGCCAGCGGAACTCCGAGGCGGGACTTAGAAGCTAGAAATGCCTTGGTTGTACTCGAGGAGGGTGGATTCATTCATTCGTAAGACAAGATCTGCTACTGTGGACCGTGATCCTAACCTTCTTCAGTGCACCGTGAACAGACTTTACATGGATCTATAATCGCATGTTTGATAAACGAATAAAGGAGAGAGCTTCTAGGATTTAAAGTTGAACGAAGGAGTTTGTAACATCTGGAATTAGGACACTTTCCCTACGCAGGGAACTGGATTACCTTCTTCATGCAACTTTTTTGGAAAGAAGCCAAGAGCATTTTACCGGGGAATAGTAAAAAGACTAGCAACGGTAAGTTGACTTCATACTGGTCCTCATTTGGGCTTATTCTATAACTTAAATAGGCCATCTCCCAAGTGTGTAATGCTACCCATAGGCTACCTTGTTCAAATACAGGGTGGGTTTGTTACAGTAGCTACCTGGTCGGCTTTTTTACGTCAGCGCTCCCGGACGGAGAGGCGAAAGGCCAATCAATCAAACATCTGACTAATAGGAGACAAGGCTAACAATCGTCAAATGGTAGCAAACCTTTGACACCATAGCATATAGCCCACCGGACTATGGAAATAACAGTACAGTTCATCTAGCCTATAACACCAGTCATTCTCTTTCAACAGTATCCCTATTGTAATCTTGTGTGTGCCGCTGCCCCGCCGCTGCAGGTGACATCGCGCTCTCTCCGGGACCTGTAGGTGTCCCCGTCTCTCTCGGCCCCTTCGGGGACATGTACCAAGGGTTCCCCGGCGACCTCGATAGCGGATCCCGTGGAAGTTCTTCTCCATCTATAGAGTCCCAGTACCTCTCCTCCGTGGACTCCTTCGGGAGCCCGCCGACCACCAGTGCTCCACAGGTAAGTTACGGTTATATTATTATGGCAGAATATAGCCTGTATCCATGTTTTGCAATGACCAAGTGACCAAGGCGAGAAGCGATCGCCACTGAATAGCCTACAATAAGAATGATTAAGTTGTTTGCTTGTGCATAGTGCAACAGGTCTGTCCAGACTAGACTTATGGTCGGAAATCACATGCACTGATTTGGCTATATGGATCTGTGCACTTATGTTATTTCAGTTATATGCCTTAATATAGAGCACATGCCTTTGCAAACACGTTGCAAATAGCATTGATGTGTCTTGTGGTGACCGGGGCTGTACAGTCTTTAGAGCATCGCTACAGAGGGAACTGAGAATGCCATTTAATTCTCGTATATTGTGTGGGTGCAATAGGCTACTAATTGTTCTTTGACCGATAACGCTAAGATTATTCCCCGCTATGTGTATCAGCGAAATATGTACTGCCATCGCCACTAACAAGCTCGTTCTTGACTGCTATAATTCATTGCGGTTGCCTCGGCAAGTCTTGCATGTAGCGGCTCTCTGAGTCAGGCTGTGGCAACGTGGTAGGTTTACAGCATGCCGCAGAACGGATGACAGCCCTGGAACTCTCCTACGTAAGCGCCGGAGCCCCGCCCCTGCTCGGGTCTCTCCACGCTCTCTCTTCTCAGGCCTCGCCGTGACGTAAATGCGTTCTATTTTGGAGTGTTACGTCGCGTTGCTAAGGGGAACACCGGGGGTGTGACGGGGGAGGAGGAAGAAGGAGGGGCGATGCTTTTGAGAGATATGATTGGTTTAGGTGGCTGCTTCAGAGCCGCCGGTCTTACAGGCTTTTATATAAATATTAATGAAAGTCAACACTCCTTTTGGCATCATCACCGCCCGCCTCCAGTCTAAATAAAGCAAAAACAAAAAAAGACCAGGGACAGATCTGGGCTTCTCAGTCTATTATTATACTGAAACGTGGAAAAAGTGAAGACACAGGAACTAAGTAACACTGGCCTCTCTTTTGTTAACCTGTCATTACTCTGCTAAATCAACTTGTATGCTGCCATTATTTGTTCCATATCTTTAAGTCTATTTAATCTGGTGTGGTTGGCTTGATGGCTACAAAATGATAAGCATTCAGATGAAGGCAACTGATCCAAACATCCAGCACACCAGCTTGTGCGTGCCTGTATTCCTGCCTCTGTGTATGTGTTTGTGTGTACATGTGTTACTGAGGTACCTGGCCTTATTGTTTTTAAAACCTTGTGCTTGTGCGTGTCTCCTGCTTAGGAGTGTGTGTCAACTGGAGGTGGGTTAAGCGGTGTGGGCGTCGGGCCGGGGGGCAGTGTTGGAGGGGAGATGCCTGGCTCGTTCGTGCCCACTGTCACCGCCATCACCACCAGCCAGGACCTGCAGTGGATGGTACAACCGACCCTTATCTCCTCCCAGGCCTCTGGGCAGAGTGGGTCCACTGGCACCTCCACCATGACCCAGCCGGTGTTACTGGTGGACCCGTATGACATGCCAGGCCCTAGTTACTCTTCAGGGTCTGGATTCACAACTCCAAGCTCAGAAACTCTTGGGCCAGCACCTGGTCCCACCCGCCAGTCCCGAACCCGTAGCCGCCGTACACGAGAAGAGTCTGTGAGTGACGATGGAGATGTTGGTGTGTTAGTAAGTGTGTGTGCTTGAACGGTTTGTTTGTGGGCCCATGCATGCCATACACATATTACTGATATAGACGTCAAGAGTATCAGATCCAGGATTATCCTGTTTTCACGTGATGAAACATACAAATGTGATCTGTTATACTGTGCTGTTGAGACAATGTAACTCCATTCTCAAGGAGAACAAGGACAACATGTTTATCCTAATCCTTCTTTTTCTTTTCTGTCTTCATCCTAGCTAACTCCAGAGGAGGAGGAGAAGAGGCGTGTTAGGCGAGAGAGAAACAAGCTGGCCGCCGCCAAATGCCGAAACCGGCGGAGAGAACTCACAGATAGACTGCAGTCGGTGAGCTTGGCCTTGTTATAGCTGTCAAAACGAATAATGATCGCATACTGTATGTTAATAAGTGTGTGTGTGTGTGTGTGTGTGTGTGTGTGTGTAAGAGAGAGGATAATAGTAATGGGATGTTTAGTTGTGGGGAAGATAATTATAGTCCTGATGACAGACTATTGTGCCTACAGTATTTATGGCCTAATTAATGAGCTCTTATATAAGCTGCCTTATATCTAACTGTAGGTGAGGAACTTGTTTTGCAAGGTATTTCTATTGGGCCGGATGCATCCACCTCCACAAATATTGAAGTAGAACTTCTGTATATCTAACCATCCCATCCCCTCTCTTTCTGCTGCGCATCTTTTCCCCTCCTCTATCCTTACACCTGTCTCCTCACCCCTGTTTCTCTCTCTGTTCTGCTCCTCTCCTCTTCCCCACAGGAGACAGACATACTGGAGGAGGAGAAGGCAGAGCTGGAGTCTGAGATCTCTGAGCTGCAGAAAGAGAAGGAGCGTCTGGAGTTTGTCCTGGTGGCCCACCAGCCAAGCTGTAAGATCCCCTACCAGGACCAGCAGCCGCAGCGCTCAGCACAGCTCCCTCTAGCCCGGTCCCAGCTCCCTCCCCAGACCCTACAGCCGCCTGTCTCCATTGTGGGCTTGACTGTGAAGGAAGACTCTTTCTATCTGCCTCCCGCCTACTCAACCCATCCGGCCTCCACACAGTCCCAGCAGCATGTCCAGCAGCAGCAAGTCCAGCAGCAGCCTCAGCCAGGGATAATGCAGGAGGTAGCGTTTTCTAGTTCTTTCTATGGCTCAAGTGAGCCGGCACCTGGTGGGCCGTGCCTTATGGCCAGCGACAGTGGTGGTGGTGGTGGTACCCATGGCATTGTGGCCACTGGCAGCTACAACCCTTCATACACATCTTCATTTGTGTTCACCTACCCAGAGGGAGCCTGCGGGGTCAGCGCCAACCAGCGGAACAGCAGTAGCGAGCAGTCATCTGATTCCCTGAACTCGCCTTCGCTGCTGGCGCTCTGACTGACCGACAGACACGCGCGCACATATCAACATGCACATACATTATGCTCGCTGGAAGTAGAGGCTGAGGCAAGTACGTGCTCAGATTCAGCAAAAAAAACAAAAGAATCATTTGCATCCGATTGGGTTCAAGTTGACACATTCTGACATGCATTCCAATAAAGAGCCATACAAACAGATCATTGCACATAAAACAGATTCAGTTAGATCAGTATCTAACATGTAACATTTAACATAAACAATGAGACATGTATTGTTTTTATGATCAGAATAAATGCAACTGGACAAGATAAGTGAATACAAACTGAGTCACAAAACACAGGCTGTCCAAGTTGCCAATCTTAAGTGCTCTGGCTAAACAGATAGCTTAATTCACAATAAATACTTTCAGTCTTTTACATGTAGCCTACAGCGCATTGAGTAAAATACCACAAGCTCACCGTACGATCCCACAAGCACTTATGTCCCCACGTCGTTCCGTCTGTCGCTCACCCCTTTCCAGTGCTCTCGCTCTCATCTTTTTCCATTCCTTTCTCCCCTCTTCTTCATGCTGAATGTATTTGTGCAAAGCTGAAATAGGGAAGAAGGACACTTTGTTTGGGGTCTTTTCTCGCGGGGGACAGACTGCTGATCTCTTGCTCACCTCTCCCCCCTCATCCAATCGACTCCCTCTGCTTCTTCATTTGCTTGGACTTGGCAAATTGGGGATCTGAATCACACAGCCTCCGCTGTATCTTGTGCTTTCTCGTCTCGTTTTAAAGTTCTTCTGCCGTCTGCCTACCTGCCATGCGTCCCATATCTACCCATCTCTGTTTCTCCTCTTCTGTCTCTGTGTCTCTCCCTCTCTCTGAAGTCTTCGACCCCCGAGAGCCCGAAGACCCCTTCCGGCCCCTGGGACCTTGAGTGAATGCCGGCCCAACTAACAAGTCCCTTTGCAAACCCTCTCACATGGACATGGACGCAACCCCATACAGAAGAGCCTTTTTGCAGCGCATTGCTCAAAGCGGATCCAGCCAAATACTTTCACACACGCACAAAGACGCAATTGCAAACAGTCAATTGACAAACACAAAATGTAAGACGGATGCCACTGTCTTCTGCTGAGCCACTGTTGGATGTTCAAACGATGAAGAGCAGACACAACTTGTGGTGTGATGCTGGTTAAATGAGGATGGAGGGAGAGTGAGCAGGGAGAAAAGAAGTTCAAGCCTCTGATTGAGGGCCGATAGAGCAAGGATGAATCCCACCATCTTTGGAACCAAATGTTGAAAACAAAGCACACACAAAAAAGTTCCTGCTCTTGCCAACTGTGTGGAAGGGTGACCTCTAACTTCTTACCCTGCATAATACCACCTCCATACCACAAAGCCTCATCACCCTGGGCCCACACATCGCTTTCAAGTCTCTGAACTGAAGTTACAGACAATGTTTTGTTGCAGCGTACCAACACCTTGTTTTGTCATCAAGTATTTTCTGTCGTTTATTCAGGATTTATGTAGTGAGTGTACTCTTTGAGAAATAATGACTTCATATGGTGGTTATAACAAGTAACGTCATGTTGTATTGGGATACCATTGTTCCACAGAATCATCCAGATGTGAACCAAATGCCTTTATTTAGAGGAGAGACTTTCTTTTAGTGATTCAGACAACCTCTAAGCATTGGGTTCGGTGGTCTCTGTACCGCCCTGTTCCCTCAGTGGAGACAAGGTGGGGGTGCATTTATTGTGAGTGTGTCCACTCAGAGCCACCTGGCCCGTTTATTTCTTTCTTTATTGAGGTTGATGTGGCAAGACCTGGAAACAGAGGGGACAAAATGTAGGGTGATATTGTGGAGCGAGCGTCCTTTCGTTGCCTGTGAATTTGTACAATTTATTTTCCTATATGTTTGAGTGAGAATTGTTAAATATTTTTGTCTTGTGTTTGTTTGTTTAATTGTTTTGCGTTGACCTCTGCTTTCACTTGTACTGTTGCTGCCAAAGTTTCTTGTTTTAAAAATTTTTTGTATAGGGATATTTCCTCATAACTGTTACTATTATTATTGCGTTGTATCTATTATTGTTTCATTATTTTATTGTATTTTCATTTGGCAACTTCAGAGGCATGTTGTGCACTATGAACGTTTTTCTGTGTAAAAAAATCTAATTAAGCCTATATGCATATACATATATACAGGAAACATGTATATATAAGTGTATGTACCATGATTGTAAAGTATGAATGTTTGCAGATCTAAATAGGATATTTTTGTCAATGAAGAACAAGACGAGGTGTTATTGAGGTTAGTTTTAAAATGGATATTTTTCTAAAAGAACAAAAAATCACACCCAGGTGGTGAAGTAAGCGGTGCACGTGACGCATGGGCTACTCCTGATTGGTCTAAATCTCATGCTACGAACGGACGGACACACGCACGGACACACGGACACACACATCTGAAAAACTATAATAAACTTAAAGTACTCCCCTGTCCCTCAACATGAAGCACGATGTCACTGCCTTTATCCACGTGTATTTATATGTTTTATAAACAGTTCAAAGCACTATCCTGGACACATTAAATGTATTGTTTATGATGATGTTAGAAGGTTGTGCTATTGCCTTTGTTTTGTTTGTTTTTCTCTGTGAGGTCTGTCCCAAAGCTGCTGACACCTAGACTCAATGCCACTTGATAGGCGACTTATCAGACTTAAAATGAGGAAAACTAGTAACTGAATGTCAAGATGCATATTAAAAGTGTTCAGACTACAACATAATGACTTAACTGTTTCATTTAAAGACAGAGTATTTCATATCTAGTATGCATTTTTGTCCAATACAAACATATCACTCAGTAACATAGTCGCTTCTCAACTGAATTGTGTATTTGAAGGATAATCGCAACGTTTTAGCGTTGATATATTATCATGTTAGAGTTTCTCCATTCCTGTACTCAAGCAACTATGTAGTCAAGCATAGAGATTGAGATGACATTTCTTGTGATTGTATTTGCTTGTTAAGAGTTTTATTTTCAGTAAATAAACACTTTTATTTTAAAAATGGCTAACTTAATGGTATACGTTTTCTTTCAAATGTGGCTCTAGGTGGTCAGAAAAAGGACAGACCTCTTTTTTTTTTACTGTTCTTGAATAAGGCCTATATTTGTACAGATGTTGAAGATGCCGTTTGAGTTCTCTCCAAAAGCAAATGTGATAAGAATGTGTTCTGGTGTCAGAATAAGCATAACACATATTCATTAGTTCTCATGTACATAGATTTTTGTGGTGCTACTTATAGTATATAACATGTCCTGATAATGATGAGGCAATTTCACATTGTATGGTGGAAGATTACACATTGCTATCGCTGAGGCTCCAGACAAAAGAACACACTGCTTGAATCGTCCTGTCAGGACTCTTTATTCCATATGGAAGCCAGTGATACATTGATTTTGTGAATTCCCAGCAGCAGAAGCTCTGGAAGCTAAGTAATCACTTAATATCATAATCAATTGCCTGCTAAATTGCTAGGTGTGATATACAGATCTCAGAGGGCCCTTGTACTGTACCTACACTGCAAACATATGCCATTGATCACTCCGAGTCACATTTCCTTATACTCAATCTTTCCCTTAATTTATTTCCCTTCATTTTATTTGTAAGTTTTTTTTTGCTATGTCACATAGGCATGGGTCTAAATCTGCCCTCACCTTTTACAATACAGTCACTGATGGTTGCTGAGGAATTGGGGGAGGTCGAATAGAGGGAAAGGGAAAGATTAACTACTAGTGGTAAGAGAGAGAACCTGCCCATATAATAACCAATGACAAGATCTTTCCTATTTTTCTAACATGGGGTGAACGTTATTATATATTTATATTTTTCCACAAGTCCCACATGTTCTGACTTTTTAGTTTGCAGTGTATGAAATGCAATACTTATTATCCTGTTGGATAAACATTATGTAGCAAATCATCTGAAGTTCACACAGTGCTCAAACTGACTCTGGCACTTTCTCTGCTACTATGTCCAATGTGATGATGTATTGCTTTAATTATCAATCCTTGTTAAAATAGTTATTCATACTACTTTCTGTACCATTTACTTCATAGATCAGAGCATATAATGACCTTTGGAGATGGCATCCTTACGAAGAAATTATCTGTTACAAATGATCTCAAAAATATTGTTTTTCTTTTCTTTTTTTATTATGTGTAGAGACATTACCACAGTTCTTTCATTTCATTTCAAAGGAGCCATTGCTTCTTTTCCAATCCATGCCTTTTATCAAAGTTTCATTACTTTTTGTAACTGTGTATTTCAAATATGTTTTCTCTCTCTGTGAAGCAAAGGTTTCAATTTCATCACAATTAGAAATAGAGATAGAGCATATATATGAATTTACATGTGATACTTTTTGAGGCTACAGCAGCGAAAGGCCCAAACAAACCTTATTCTGGAGGATGTAGGTGTGATATTGTCATATTGATGTCATTTAGGGCTCATGAAGGTGCTCTAATAATTACATGTGTATCTGTTTAATGCATATTTCATTAAATGTAACTCAATCGTTTTCTGCACATGTCACTATACTGTTCACTTTCCCTATAATCTTCACTGACATTGGTTTTTACTCCTGATGAGGACCAAACTATATGGCAAATCTGCCATGTTGCTTTTGCAATCCTTGCTCTATTTCTGATGTTCTGTATCCCTCTTTCAGCTTCTGGCCCTTTTGCTATCCTGTTAAAATTTACATGATAAAGGGGTTCTTTTCTCACTGTTTTGCGAAAGCTGGGTGAGCTATCTCCGGTGGTTAGGCCTATTGTCATTAATTTCCAAATTGTGAAGAAATGACATTAATAAACAACATATTATAAGGTTTATACAATATCTCTCCCTTTTAAATGCTTTCAAATTAAGCTTTGAACTATGTATGTTTTCTGTCGGGGTGTGTGTGTGCGTGTGTGTGTGCGTACGTGCGTGTGTGAGAGAGAGAGAGAGAGAGAGAGAGAGAGAGAGAGAGAGAGAGGGAGAGAGAGATGGGGGAGTATCACACTAAAATGCAGTCTGTACCGCTCTCTAGTGTTCATAAAGTAGAACTTCAGGACGTGTATTGTTCTGGCGGAATTTGCGTCACCGGAGCAGCGCGAGCCGCCCGGATGCAGCTGACCGCACATTTGTAAACATGGCGTCCGTGACAACAGGTGAGAGAATTAGGGCCCAGCCAAGAAAGGTGGCCACTTTGATAAGACTTAAAGTATTTCGCTATTTTGTTATGGCCACTGCATCAGATGAGAACACTGTCGTAAGGTTTTACAACCTGGAGCTATTGATTTTCGATGTCGCAGGTGCCGATAGCGCCCGCTTGATTCATGGCTAACGGTTAGCTAGTTTTGGTGTAGGCTATGTAAATAGCCTGCATTTATATGTCTAGCTATGTGAGCGCAGAAGGCTAACGTGAAGTTGGATAGTCTTAGCCGACTATGATAGCTGCTTTCATGGTATGGTATATTTTTGACTGGAGGGAAGCGAGTTAAAGAACAGACGGCAAAAACAACAAAGTCCATCTTTCAAGTTTGAATGGCTTAACGTTAGCTATCCGCCGTGTCAGTTCACCATAAGGCTAACTAACGTTAGCTAACTAGCACTGAAGCCGTGTCGAATTAGAACTCTTGTGAGTGAAAATCCATCTATGATACTCGATTGATTCTGTTCGCTAAATGTAAACACAATGCCATACTCGTATCATTGGCCAGCTAACTTACTATTTAATTTTAATGATCGCTTGTAGTTACGCCATACTTTCAAGAGGCAGCTAGCTAAACTAACAGTGATAGCTAATTAGATGATAATCCTTACAAACTACCGATAGGCAGTAGCTTTATACGAAATGAATGATATGCATGTGCATAATGTAGAGCAGGGGTAGTCAACCGTGTGCCACGGAGGGCCGAGTGCGTGCAGGTTTTCGTTCCAACCAAAGACTGATTTCACTGAGTAGTTCCTCTTCGCTGGTTGAAGGTGTGCTTTATTCTGATCATTGTTAATGTTTGTGAGATGGGGAGTGGCAAATGTGAATTGAGCCATCATACAACTCTCAATTCATATAGTTGGTCATAACGTTACTGGGCAAAGCCATTGTTCTGGCAGTTGCTGTGCCCCCTCCCTTCGTGAAATTTTACTCCTACCACAAGACATTTCATCATGGTTTTATAAATAACACCCAGCTGGCCATGGACGGCATGTGGTATTTTCAGCGTGCTGCTGTCCCCTCAGGTTTTAGGTCTATGTCTTGCATTTTCCATTAGGCCTCTGTCCTACTGTAGCTTACAATATTATTGAGAACCTTTTAGTGTTGATGTTGTTTGCCTTAGAAGAGGCCAAATTACTTTGACCACAGTCAATAACCTTGAAAATGCAGCCAAGAAATGTATGTTTTTAAATTAAATGGATAGAAAATTCTTCAAGGTTTTATCATTGGGTTGATGTTGTTTTTTTCCTTTCTGTTGTGCTTTTTTTAACACTCCTAACCTTTCTGTCTCTTCAGCCACCTCCGAGTGGATTCAGTTCTTTAAGGATGCTGGGATCCCTGCCGGCCTAGCTGTCACTTATGCTGTTTCCTTTGTGGACAACAGGTAACTTAAATTATGTAAAAGCTACATGATTGTAGGAAAGACATTTGAGAAAACGTTTGTTGAGAAGTATATTTTAGTTCAGCACCTCATCCCCATTCACATAATTTTCTGACTCTTCATCTCACTGCAGAATTCTGAAGAATATGCTGATGGACCTCAGTAAGGAGATCATGATGGACCTGGGTATCACAGTCATTGGCGACATCATTGCCATTCTTAAACATGCCAAGCTGGTCTACAGGCAGGTGAGATCAGACTAACATTTTAAAGTTTTAAAGTAAATGTTGAAATTAGATGATTCACTGTTTACACGCTCATAGATGCAGTTACTCTACCAAACAACAAAATAAAAATGATACTAGAAATATTTTGAATCCTTCTCTTGCTAGTAAAAATTTGAAGAAAAAATGAAATCTACAAAGCAGTGATCCAAAAAAAATTGGTATGACTCTGACGGAGACCATTTGGTTGACACGCGTGGGTGGATTTTAATTGTCTTGCAGCCTATGTAATACAGGCTTTTTATCTTTTTTCACTTGAGACAGAGTGCCTTGTTTTTGTTTTTTGGATCATTGCCTTTTAGAAGCAATTTTTTGTTAAATCTTTAACAAGTGAAGGATCCAAACATTTTCTAGTATCAGTTTGAGTCTACCTGTCCCTCCAAAGAGCACCTGTCTGTTCATATCAGACTCAAGCAGAGCTTCTTCCTTCTGTCCTTGTACTAAACAAAATTTAAATGATAACCGGTGACTTGTTGGGAGGCTTACTAACAAACGCAAACACACAACACAGCCCCAGGCCTCTCTCGTCTGTCATCATTGATATTTTATTTTCCCCAAAGGGGGGAGCCCTCTAAGAATACTTCATTTATTTTAGATGCTGTTATTTTGATTTTTATGTGTTGTTTAAAACTATCCTTACAGTTTTTATAAGTTAAACCAGCATTTTATAATTTTGTTAATAAGAAAAGTCAAATATTTTACATAAATATTTTGCATATGCTCTACAGTCTTAAAAGGTGTTTAAAAAAGAGAAATATGTTGTGATTGATCTGATAAATTTGTTTTAAAGTAATTTTAGCGTATAACTACTGTTTTTAAGGTTTTCATCTTATTAGTAATTATTGAGATAATATCGTATATCACGATAATTTTGGCCAAGATAATCGTACTATGAAATTTTCATATTGACACATGCCTAAGCTCCACTGACAAAGGGTTATTCTATTCTTGAATTATTCCCTTTTCAATGATTGGATAATCATGTAATTTTCCCAATTCACTTGTCTTGTCCACTACATCCGAATTCACCCTATAAAGGAAAACATTTGTTTCAGAGTCAGCCTTTTTCCTCTGGTGAGTGACTGTGAATTTAACATGTCTGTATATCTCTCTTCCCTCTGCAGGACATGTGCAAAATGGCCACTGAAGCCATCACCTCAGGACTGACCAGTGTTCAAGCTGAGCTCAGAAGAACTGCCAATACTCGTGAGTAACTACACTTAATTGTATCCCCCGGCGACGAGTCAGGGGATACTATGGATCAGCGTTCGTCACGTGTCCGCCGCCGCAGACATTTGCTCTACCAAATATCGTAACATTTTGCCGTTTTATGGGGGAAAACGTTGCAATTTTTGCCTATTTTGGCACATGGAGCTTGTGAACGCTCTGCACAGTACAATTCTTGACTGACTCTTCTCAAATTGTGATAACATATAGATATGGTTCAGTACACGGCGGCAGATGAAAATTGTGAAAATATTTCACTGTTGTATGGGTCAAATATTGTGGTTTTGACCTATTTAAGCACATTGAGCTTGTGAGCGCTCTGCAAGGTATACTTATTCACTGATTTCTCTGAAATTGTGGTGGGACACAGATATGGGTCAGTACATAGCGGCAGATGAAAATTGTCAAAATATTTCACCATTTTATTTAGGCACATATTCCACCGTTAACACTCTAATTCTTGAAAGCTTCAACCGCGTGGACCATGGTTATAACAGATTTTCATTGTCATTAGCTTCAAATTCAGTTTAGAGTCACAACAACTGTTCAGCATAGAGCCATGAAACAAAAAACAATTATCAGTGGGGCCATGGGACAAAAATACATCCATTACATTACCCTAATTGACATGTAGGGAAACTAAAATTAAAAAGCATTTATGAAAAGTTTAAAAGGCTCTAACTTACACATTTAACCCAAGGAGGGTTTAGGCTGTCATTATAAACTTGGTATTCACGTCAGGACCTTTATTGAAAACATGCATACCAATTGTCATGCATGAGTTACAAGGAAGCGTACCGGGCATGCTGACTGGGAGGAGTGTTCTGAGAGATTTTCATCCCTGATCTAATTTCTGAGGGATAGATTAATTGGGGCTAAAGCTGGTCAAAACAAGATTTTCACTGGCCTTATTTGTTAAGGTTATGTCATCTGAAATGGCATATTTAAATGTATTTGATGTTTCTGTCAGAAGATAAAGTAATTAGGCTTAGCTGATGAAGACTGTGATATACGGTCGGTTTGACTACTGTTGACAAAATGTACCAAGTCGCATTGGACAAAAGCGTCTGCTAAATGCCGTAATGTAACGTAATGTAATTAGGCCCAATCTTATCAGGACAAACTGCAGCTTTTAGTTGGACTCAGTTGCCAGGTTGTCCTAGACTCTTCAGTTCTACACCATACTTTTCCCTTGTTCTCCATTTGAATTTTAACATCTTAGAAAGGCCTCACACATTTCAGAAGGCAACCGTCAAGCCCAGCTGTCTTCTGGTCTTGTCTCAGGGACAGAACATGAATGTTCCCATCTCAGAGGGAACTAGTTAAATAAAAGCTAGTTAAGAATGTTTCTGTTTCGTCTCAGCTGCCACTCGTATGATTGCCAACGCCTTGAGCCGCGACTCCCCGCCGAGCACTCCAGCCCGCCACCCAGATAACTGCCTCTCTGTCACAGTGTCCAACAAACAGGCAAACAAGGGTGGCAAAGCAGGTAAATATCATTAGTTTATCTTTCCTTTCCCCCATTTCCTCTCTTCAAACATTTCTTTGTTGTCTCACTTCTCTATCCACCTTGTCCATCTTTGTGCCTCTTGACTCATGAGTCCAGTCTTTTTTTGCCTTTCCCTTTCATTCTCATTTATCTACCCCTTTTATTTCAGTTGTAAGTCAGCCAGCAGATGAGGGGAACGGTCAGCCAGGGGTGAAGCGCCGGCGTGTGACAGCTGAGATGGAAGGCAAGTACATCATCAACATGCCCAAAGGCACCACGGCACGCACACGCCGCATCCTGGCCCAGCAGGCCAAGAAAGGTAGGCCTGACCCGATGGCCTGGGAACCTCACCGTCAACTCCCTCGAATGAGGCTCTGCTTGCTCACCAAACCTACTAAATACTAAAAACATTTATGGACTTCTTGCAAACTAAATCTGCGAATCAGCTGAATCCATACTGCAAGACGGTGCCTGCTTTACTTTCTTCCTCTTGTGCTCTGGTAAATTAATCCCTTGTCTCTTAGTCATGCTTTCCACTCCCCTCTTATCAGGCTGTGTTCTGTCTCTTTCTCTCAGATCGGCTAGATTTAACCTGACCATAGTTGTCATTTGTCACAAAGAGCAGTTTCCGTGAACGTTTCGTACTCTTTAAAAAAAAAAATGGCAGTAATTTGCTAGTAATCTACAACATGTGTATATTGGGCAATCACATGTCTGCCAAATCACTAGCCCAAGATGGGCTGTAACAATTATTCTACATTATCAATGATGTCGACGATGAAACAGCATCTATTAGTATTAATCTATGTCCTCTCTCACTTTTTGTTTGTATTTCGAAAACGGCTGATGCACACAGCAGTTCTGAGAACGACGAGCCCTCAAGCAAGCCTTCTGAACAAAGACAAGTACAGCAATGTGTGGGAACACGTCAGGTTTTATTAGTAATGTAGTAACATGATCGGCTGTAAAACAAGCTTGCTCGACCTTTGTCAAGCCAGCCAGAATAAAAACTAGGACATCTGGTCAGAATTTTCCAAATAAAACCCATATTGCTGAACATATTAGGTTTTCTGAGTAATACAAAGTTTCTAAATGAAAATAGAGAATAAATGTGATGAAGAATCTGTACTATATTAAAATACAGTTGCCTGATTTGGTCACAAAACTTATACCAAGCAGCTTGGAATGATGTCTACTATCTTAACAAAACATTTAAGCCATAGCTATTGCACAACTGTTCATAAAGGCTGTAGAATCGGAGCTGCGGTACCATAAGTGACTAATTGTATTTTATTAATTATTTATTAATATTTATTCTGGCCATCTCTGGCTCACTTGATGCTGCTGCTTTAGCATTTGAAAATAAGACATCCCAGTGCGTAAGATGACAGAGCATATTCAAGTCTAAATCTGTTGAAAAGCGTTAGCATTGGTGAGCGCAAGATAAATTTAGAGGCAATTTTTTTATGACATCTTATAAAACATCCTTAATGTTAAAGCAAAAGACTGTTGTGCACTGCAGAGCTCTCAACAAGTACTAGTACAGTGCTTTCTTAAGCTAATGTTGGCCAAAGCACAGCAGTAGTAACGATTAGGTTATCTTGAGTTTCTATCAACTGGTATGATCAGGATGCCATGGCAGTATTTACGATTCTTCTTGAGCAGACAAACCAATTAATCGCTAGAATAATCGATTATCAAAATAATCGTTTGTTGCAGCCCTATTCTGAAAAATGAATCTAACCTATCACAGTCACGGTCTATCAAGCTGTCACATTCTCTTTGTGTAGCACTTTGTAACTGCTTATCGCTCTCTTCCTTGAAAAGGTGTGAAGCGTACCTCTGTATTTGAGAGACTTGGAGCTGAATCAAAGGCAGACACAACAACAAACAATGACAAGGTGAGACCTTTCAATGTGTCTTAACAGCTCATTGTGTATTGGGTGCAGGCCTATAGGTGAGTTCTTTATTCATAATGCTCATCTCTCTGCAGCCCACCGGTGTGTTCAGTCGTCTAGGCAGAGCGGACGAAGAGGAAGATGAGCCAAGGGCAGGAAAGATGGTTGGAATTGCCATGGATATAGGGGAAGAGGATGACAGTGATGGAGAAGGCTCTGTCCTCCAGTATGCTGGCGTCCTCAAGAGACCCGCTCTCTCCCAGAAGAAAGAGCCCGCCCCCAAACCAGCCCCTACCACCCTGCGGCGCCTGGGGGGCAAATTCAAACTACCCTCTGCTGAGGCCTCCTCCTCCTCCCCTGATGGCCTCCCCCCTGCCAAGCTTAGTGTGCTTCAGAGACTGGGCAAGCTCCCTGCCACACACCCAAGCACGGCTGCCTCCCCTCCGCCAGCTGACACGCAGGACAACAGAGTGACCAGCACCCGGCCCAGAGCCCAGGCAAGACCAGTCGTGGCAAGCTCCAAGGTCAGCAGCAGCACAGGGGCAGGAGGAGCGGGGGATTGCCTGGGGGCCCAGATGGACATTGGGTCCATCAGTGTCTTCAAGAGACTGGGCTGCAAGAGGACCTAACACATTGATTCCTGATAATGTCCCCCCCAGAAAATATTTAGACTATTTCTATACATTGTTTTTTAATTTGTATCCACCTTTTTGCATCCATCCTTGCTACATGCAGGACTGCAGAGCATTGTTGTATTAACCCAAGTAGATGAAAAAACTTTCTTTTTTTTTTAGTCACTTTAGTTAGGCTCCCAAATGAAGAATGGTCACCGTCTGTGTGGTGTCCAAACTTGTCATTGATTTCAGGTTTCTGCAGGAATTCTCAACCTCCCTGTATTTTGTTGCTCAACCAGAAAGCTATTTATCATTCATATCTCCACTCTGTCATTGTGTTTTATTTGTTTATATATATTTGTGAGATTAAGGCATTGGGCATGGCATCCACCAAGCCACCGTGATGGTGGCTTTAATATGACCCCATAACTGCACATGTAGGGACTTCAGAGTCTTTGCTGCTAAAAGTGCCCTTTTTGACAGTCCTCCTGAATGCATACAATTGAATAGTGGAAGAAAAAATTGCCTGTCCTCCAGAATGCATTACATGGACAATTGCATTGGTATCTGCCTGAAAGCTAATTATTTGTCAAAAGAAATTGTGTGTTTTAAAGGGTACGGGTTTGGAGTTTTTTTCCTCACTTTAGACATTTTATTCCTCAACACTGAGCTGACAAGTTGCATACATAGGACAGCAGTCCACCATTACGACCATAGGGCTGTAAACAGGGTGAATGCTAAGTCTTTCCATGCTTTCTTGTTACCCGTCACCTCAGAATTACCTCCTCCTATCATGTTTTGTGAGTTCGGTAAAGAAGAAATGTGGAAAGATGTTGATGGAAAGGCTTCTGAATTTCAACCCTGGACTTCGAAAAAGGAAATTAAATTACACAGAGCAACCTCTAAGAACACTTGAATCAAGAGAAAGCACCGCACCACCTCGTCTTCTGCATTTAGGGAGAAATTGAAGTGCACACTTCTGGATGCCCACTTTGACTTTTCTACCATAGTACTGAACATTTTGTATAACCACCAACTTGAAGGTCAAGTCAGTAGATTAGTTTATATTGAAATGCAATTTATAGATCTGGTAGACTTTCACACAGCAGAGAACTTGTGCTGCTCCATATATTTATATGTCTTAAGTGGACATTCTTTTATTATGCATATAAGGAAACCCTGAAATGCCATCGGGCCTGGTGTGGGAGTCATAGCATCAGTTCACCCTACACAATATGGGTAATTAATACGTGTAGTATTTTTGTCTTTGAAACTTCACACCAGAACTTTGTTACACTGTACAGAATTTGAGATGAGTAATCATGGCAGAAAAATTACAAAGTCCTGTGATTTTTAACACTAAGGAACAAAAGCTGGTACAAACACATTATGAGCTGTTGTGATTTTTAACATATGGAATAAAAGTTCCATATTTGGATAAAGTGTACTTGATAAAGTTAAAAAAGAAAAACGTCTTTTGGCTGTTTTATGTCTTAAACATTGTCTCACTGAAGGGGACATTTCAGAGCATGTCAGGCATGTTCATGTAGCCTAGTTAGATCCTGTAAGTATGTATGTGAGAGCTTAGTCAATATTTATATTCTCTAGGGAACATATGTTAAGATGATCATTTATCAATAAACCTGTTAAACTGCCACTTATCTCAATGAGATTACCTCGGCATGCTCTTAGCAGAACTGTGTGAGTGTTAGTCGAATCCTTGCATGTTAATGATGTTTGAACAGAAGATTGCTGACTACACAGCCGGGAAGCATATTTTGCATCCCTATCTAACTATATTTTCAGTGTGTAAATAGTGAAGCTGTAGCCAGATAGTTTTACTGAACTTGGCAGCAATATAGGCGGAAAAAGGAAAACAGTCACATTTTGATCTGATCTCACAATGCCACAATTGGAGAATTTATTTTTACACCTTATCTATAAGTGTTACTATTCTTTGCTTTTATGCCTTTTTGTAAAGTACTCACCAAAACCTGCTTTTCATTAAGTGCTATATGAACTTAAACACAGTTTATTATTGTTATCTATTTGGAAGTGGATGGCAAAATGTCTATGGTGGCCCTCAACCATTATAAGTCTCCAGCATGAAAACAAAGACAAAAAACCCTGCTCTATTTTTCTCAGCACTGTTAAAAATGCAATACAATTAGTTGGCAGTGCCGCCTCCACACTATGCAGCTGCCAAAATTACTGCCACTGAATACACACACACAGACACACACTTTGCTAGCTGTATTGACGCGTCCAGGAGTGCAGCTCTCATCACTGGCCCTGACAGTGACATATAGAGAGGATGGTGGTAGTACGTTAGTGAGTGTATTGGCTGTATACACTCTAAATGCCTCCGAGTAAGTTGTGCAGAGTAGTGTCATTATGAATCATTCATTGGTTCCAGCTTTAAATGATAAATATCTATGTACAGTGGTTGAAGTCGAAATGATAATTCACCCAAAAGGAGTTGATACACCGCAGGTCCCTAATCTGTGAACCAGGAAACAAATATAGCTGTGCCACTTAAGATGTTTACATGAATCTGTGTCTACAGGGTCTGATGTCACTGGTAGGATATTACCTGAGAGGCCTCAGCTACTGGACTGAATTAACCTCATATTCCTCTGGGAGCACTGCTGCTCAGTAACCAGCTGAATCACACAGCAGGCGACACGGCACAAGCACAACAAATAGGGCCTACATCAGTACTGCTATACAAAAAAAATGGGATGAAATGAGCTAACAACCTTGCCAAGATGATAAAGGAGACAATCTTTGTAGAAAAGGGTGTAGTGTATGTGCATGGATGATATTGAGCAATAATTTTGTCATACATTTCTTATATATTTTAGTATATCTAGTATATTTATATTTACTTATACTTAGCATATGCACTTTATTCACTTGAAAATCCTGATCTTGTTGTTGATTGTCATTGTTGTTGATTGTTGAATGTAAGTACAGTGTGAGTTACTGTGAACCGGAGTCAAATTCCTTACATGTGTAAAAGCATGTTTGGCCAATAAAACCCGATTCCGATTCTGATTCTGATTCTGATATGGCTGGGTGGTGGGCTACAGGCTTTACAGGCTGCATGTTAACCAGACTATTCGCATCAAAAATCAATGTAATTGACACCATTTCCCCTTGAGGTCGCTCTCTTCCTCCTCGTCCTCATGCACCCCTCCCTGCAGGCTCCAGCTGTCCATCTCCATCTCCCTGGAAATCATATCAACTGAAGTGATCAGGTGGTCTGGTTTGGGGATGATTTGATGTTGACGAGCAGGCTATCTGATTAAGTAAAAAGCTGAATTCGCCTGCATCCGTTTCTTTTTCATGATTCGAGAGGACTGGCCAGTTCCAAACAATGGGATCAGAGTGACGTAATCTGTAATCTGTTTTATAATAGGTTCAGAATATTAATTAATAATTTAGGATATTGTCAAAAGACCTAGACCTATCACACTGAACGGCACTGCCGCCTCAATAAAGCTTACCTACGCCTTGTCCAATAAATAAGCAAATAGCCTATTCTTTTTGGAAAGGAGACAGAATATTTTTAGAACTTGTAGACTTGTTTATTTTTCTTGACCAAAAAGGCTGCGACGCTTTGACATATAATCGATCGTGTCAAAACATATCTGTGCGTTTTACGGCTTTGCCATGCAAAATCTGACTGCAGCAACGCCTCACTCACGACTCCTCTTTTTCCCACAATGCTGTGCGGTAGGGGCTCGTGTGCGCTGTCTATGGTGCTGAAGCTGCGCGTGCCTCGGAGGTTGCTACACACAACCCGAGCATCCCTCCGCGAGAGGTTCAGAGCGACGGATTCTTTTGACGGTTAGGAAATTCAGGAAATGTTGCAGACAGTTATTTCAGGCGCATCTCTCCCATGTTAAGTAGCAATCCTCTTAATTTCTTATAGGTCTATTTGCCAAACACAAGATTCACACCGGAGACCTTTCTTTTGACTACTGTTTTTCGAGGCTCGTCCCTCTTCGTTGTCGCTGCCTGCCTGGCCGTCTGCCTAGCCGTCATTCCCCCTCCAGCCCGCATCCTTTATGCACAGCACGCTGCTCCGGTCCTCCCCAACAAAACACACCTTCGCGTCAGAGCAGCATGGCCCGCTCCAGTCGCGCCCACTGAGAGACATGGAAGC
>OMLI01089814.1:0-11111 GCA_900302605.1 Rondeletia loricata | reverse complement strand
CCCAATTCCGATTTTTAAATTTCAGCCTAGTTATCTGTTAAATTAATAAAGAAATCGTGCACTAGTTGAACTAGTGGAATTTGACTTCGCAGTTGTTCGCCTGTGATTGACAGGAGGCGGGACAAGCCATGATTCAAACACCAGTAAAACTTCCTCTGCTTATGTTTGTTTACTATACGCACGCCGGCTCACTGAATCCTGTTTCCTGTTTGCAAAGCCCGCCCATCGTTACATTGACGCAATCTGGGCGCGCAGGGATACCATTGCACTTACTGCATTGCAGCCACTGAATTGTCTGGTCCTTTCAATGTTGCTTCCTGTATGTGTTTATGTGGTTGATTTTAAATCGTATATGTTTTACTTTTCTTTATTTTATCATCTTATCTATTTATTGGTTGTGAAGCACTTTGTACATTCGTGTTGTGAAGGGTGCTATACAAATAAAGTTTTACTTACTTACTTACTTACTTACTTACTTACACTGGAGATTCAAAAGAACAATTATAAAAAATTTACTTTTGCATAAATTTATCGAAAAAATAAAGGTACCGTTCCGTTCAACACCATTGTGTTGTTCAATAGAGGTGGGTTCGAATGACTTCGAGTGACTTTTAAAATTGTGCGTTTTACAACCTATATATCAACACCGAATTCCAGGTGCAATGAAGATGAAAACAATCTGGGGTGATTGTTAGAGGTCCTACGAAGTCGAGAATGAGGTAAATTTGCCCTACCGCTGAAATATTCCTTTAATGTAAAACAAGACACTGGTAGTTTTGGGAAAAAAGCGGAATAGTGTGAGGACGGCCTAATTACAGCACAAAAAGGACATACTGTATCTGACACCTTAAGTGCTGTATAGCCAAGGCAAGTGTAGGCCTAGCCAATAAAAAATTATGTTATGTCTGTACTCCTGGTTGGGGAACAGTGTCTGGTTGTGTGCATGTATGCATATTTTCGTCTTTGTGTGGGAGCATTAACACAAGAAATGGTGAGAAAGGACAAAGGCCTGTCGTGTTCATATCTTAATCGGCTCTGGCTCTAACTGCACCAACTGGTTTTTATCACAGGGTTTCCTGCACAGTAATTACAGTCCTCTGTCTGTGCCTTTGTTGTGGGAAAGCCTGTTGATGATTAACATTTGGATGTACTTTCTTTCTTCCAGCGTATCCATCCGCCTGCCCAGCACCAGTGGTTCGGACGGTTCCCCCTTCAGGTCGGTGTCCGAATGGCTGGAGTCTATCAAGATGAGCCAGTACAGCGAGAACTTCACCTGCGCCGGGATCGTTACCATGGAGCAGGTCCTGCAGATGAAGAATGAGTAAGTGGGATTTCATGTAAGGTTTTGGAACATCCCATAATAAAATGGTTTATTCTGATGAGGACATTGGGTATTTGGTAAGTATGGTGTTGGCAGAGAGCAGGAAAATAGATGTTGTCAAATAAGGCTATGCTTTAGAGAAATAGAGTTACAATAAGGATGTTTTTCTTCCTACTTCAAGTCTGTTTATGAGTATCCCATAATATGTTTTGTTTTTATTTTCCCAAAATGTTGCATTTTAACAGCCAGCAGAATAGTTTGCACACAATATAATCTCCAACCTCAGTTATAACTTGAGAAATGGTTGAGATGGAAAAAATAATGGAGAGAAGGAGAAGGAGTGGGCTCATTTGTGGTAGGCTGGTGGTGGTGGCTTGTGGTCTCTCCATTCCTTATTCTTCCTCCCTCTTTCTCTCATTCTTTCTCTCATCCCTCCCTTCACCCACACACTAGCTGCCCTGGGCAGCAGTTTTGCTATAGCCCTGAAACCACCAGTTTTGCCTGTTTAGGGCAAAGGCCTTTGTGGCTTCTCCAACATTAAAGGAGGGGAGGAAGAAGAAAGAATAGCCTGTGGACCTGGAGGAACTGGAACTGAAATAGATGGACGAGACTTGAAAGTCCACACAGGCTGTGTGCTTCTAGAAAGACTGAAGAGGTGTGCTCAAAACGGCCAACCTATCACAGTGTAGTTTAAAGCAATTATCAGACCAATTGGATCTTCTCAGATCAGGTCATTTAGTGAAATGGTCCAAACCTTTTGGAAAAAATGGTTAGTGATGCACATATAAGGTTGTTTTGGAGCAATAATGAGGGCCAGACATTTTCCCTAACCGCATGACCCACCAAAAGGGTTAGTCTTCAGTTAGTCACAGTTGGTCTTAGTTGATTTGGGAAGATGGGTAGATTGTGAAGCAGATGACAAACCTTTTGAAGTATTTGTCATATTCAATGGTGTGATTTCACAAGCGTCGTGTTTCCATCTCAAGTCATCTGGTAGCACTCTTGGAAAACCAGCAGCTATTTACGACCTACCCTCTGCTTGCCAGACAAGTGATTCATGGTCGACAGGGAGAATCCTCGTTAAGTAATTAAGGCTGTAATTAAGGCTTTGACTTTGGACTGGCGTGTTGCACGCCTTGTGCAGGTTTGCATCACGTGCCTCTGAAGAGTGAAACCCCCCATTATTACCCTTTAATGTTCAAGATAAATTGAAACCCTGGCAGATTACGAACTTGGAACACACCCCACCTAGTTCAGTGATGAAGCCAGACATGAGTTGGCTATAGGCTGGTAATTCATCACATTGAATCAGTCAGTGATTACTTCAAGGGAAGATAGGAAGGAAGGAAGGATGTGCGTGAAAAGTGTTGGAACAAGGCCAAAGTATGAATCCATCTGCGGCTTTCCTTACACTGTCTTGTTTCTCTTTTACAGGGATATCAAGAACATTGGTGTGAGGCTGCCCGGCCATTTGAAAAGAATCGCCTACAGCATCTTGGGTTTGAAAGACCAGACCAGCACCCTGAGTGTGTTTGCAGTGTGATCCTGACAACGAAGGGAATTTTTAATCGGGCACTGAAGCAGGCAGCGCTCAGACTGAACTTTGAACTCTAAGCTGAGCTCGAGTGGAGCTGCAGGGACGGCTTTGGATTGGCAGAACCAAACTTAATGCGCCAACCCTTGGGGCCGACTGAAACGGACTGACTTACTGTAAATTTGTATTTCTCTTGAGATTTGTAACAAATTTCTTCATCTTATCCAAATGGGAATGGAACAAATATACAGCAATAGATGTATCAAGTAGACTGTGTATATTTAGATATCTATTTTTATTATCCATGTCTTATGTGCAGATACAATTCATTGCTCAATTGTTGTTGTTTTTTCCTTTTGCATTCCTGCTTCATAAAACTCAAGAATCAAGCCACATCTTGGAATGGCTTAAACTTTGGTCCTTACAAAATTGCACCCTGAGGTTGTAGCATCCAGTATCAAACAAATAATAAGGGAAGCACAGTAAATGTGATTGTATGGGAGCGGTGGACTCCAGCCTTGGCTGAGTTTGTGGTTGGTGCTGATGTCATGGCATCTCCCTTTAATTCCCTTTTAATTCTCCCTGTGGTCCATTTCCTGTTAGACCAATGAGGATGGAGCATGGAGTGGGCTGAAATGAGCTTGAGCTGGCCAAAAGTTAAAGAGACTGTGTTGCTTATGAATACAGACGGACCTGTACTGAGCTGGTTGGTTGTTGTTACTGGCTACTGTTATGCCTGCTACTGGCTCTGTTCAGAAATTAAGCTATAATCATATAATTGATGTTATATGAAAAAGACATATATGAGGTACTCTTCATGTACAGTTTCTGCAGACACTTTTGTTTTTTTGTTTTTGGTCGATTACCAAAAGCATTGGAATCAAGAACGCCACTTATAATGTAGCACTTGGATCAAGAATCTTGAGTCATCTCAGATTTAGAAGAAATCTCATGATCTCCCCGATCATATTTTTTAATTGGAAGAAAGATATTGAATCTGAATGAGAAAGCATGTAGGTGAGAAATTGTGTTTGAATGAAATGAGTATGGATTTCATTTTGAATACATGGACTTGCCAGTTGTAGCAAGTCAGTAATGAAGAGTAAGAGGGTGAAGTTTGCTAAAATGCAAATGCCCCAAAAAAAAAAAAAAAGATTTAATGATGACTCTTGTTGTGGTTGTGATGATTTCATATTCGAGTAAATTATAGTTTGGTTTGCAATTTCAATGTCTCATTTAGTTTAGTTTTATAGAACCTAGATAAATGAATTGGATTGGTTTATCCATATTTCTATGGGTTTGAGTAACATTGTTACATGAGTAACATGCTGCTCGTTCCATGCATTCAATTACATTTAAAGTGCCTGTTTATGGAACAGCGGTGGGAGTTTGTTTCTGGTTGCTTTAATGAATCAGCTCTCCAATGTAGTGGGACGTCTATAGTGGACAGTTTCCCCAATGCTCTTAATTGATGACTGCAAATCATGTTGTTACTGATGTACACCTTCCTTTACTTGAATTTTTGCTGTAATTATTTTTCAAATGTATCAATGATTTTTATGTGGTAGGTAGACCCATCTTTGGAAAATTGATTTTTGATGTTGTTATTACTCTGGTTTATTTTAATTTTAATTTTTAATCTTTGTATGATTTGACTATTTACCATATACCAAACTTATTTTTTTAAATTTCCCATCGCTGTGTTCAATTTAGGTAACTTTCCTCCAAAGGATGTCTCCTACTTTTTGCTGCCTTTCCAGACATTTTAAGAGTTCCTTCATCAAAAAGCAAACAAAATTTAGCTTATTGTTTTATACTGTATTTAATAGTTTATTTATTTTTTACTTTTATTTATTTTTCAAGATAAACACTGAGCTGGGATTTATAATTGAAGGTTGATCTCTCAGTCACAATAAAAAAAATAAACACCCTCTAATTTCCCCCTTTTATTCATGAATTGTTCAAGAATTCCATTTCCTTCGTTACATCTGTGGAGCAATAAAGCCTGAAATTTAATTTGGCATGGCCTACTGTATGACTGACACACAGCAGAACAGAAGAATGCATTATTTTGTGTGGAGGTTGTCTTTTTTTAAACACACAGTGCCAGGATGTTTATACTTCAACCTGAGTATCCTTTTAATGCTGCTGGTTAGATTTATTCCCATAGTTGGAGCCACTAACAAACACTCTGGAGAGGAGATTCTTCACCTGCAGGGGAATATTAATTGTTCTGGCTTAACCACACATACACACACACATCAACATTGCTCTGCCAACGACTACTGACAGCGTTTCAGGAGACAATTTATATTCCCTAATCAAATCAACAAGATATTAAACTGTGAGATAAAAGTAAACACAAAAATGTACATTTTGGCCCTGATGTTTGTGTTTATTAAACAGAGATCAAATTATGGTCTGCCATTTGATTACTTTTGCCTTGGGACATGACCCACCACATTACTCCACGTCTTCTCCCATGAACTCTTGGACTGGGTTAAAATGTTAGTTAAATGTTGCGTGATGCAGTGGATAATTCCCCTCCGATTCTTCTTTCATGTAGCTGCAAGCAAAGTTGCATCAGTGAGCGCTGGAGATTGCAGGCTCATACCCAGTCAAGGTCAGCAAGCAGATGCCAGTAGAATCTACAGTAGCAAGTCCAGACTTGCCCCGCTCTTCATGTTGCGTTGTTGCGTTTTACCTTGACCAAGCCCTCTCCCTAATCTCAGTTACTCTGACCTTGCAGTGGCAGGGAAGTGTCCCTGGCGCCTTTCCTTATGAAAATTATCAGCTTTGGTTGATTGATGCGTTTGACAAAGCCTTTAATGCATTCAGCAGATAAGAGAAACACACTAGAAAGAGGAATGTCAATATTTAGGTATTGAATTAATCTGTGGGTCAACAGAGAACTAGCTAGGAAAAGCCCAAGGTAGACAGAGCATGGGAACTTGGATCTGCCAGTAAGTCGGTTATGAGTCTTTGTCCTTGACTTCCAGCCGCCTGTGTGTTCCACTTGCCTCTGTTAAATCAATAGTAGGCCTATGCCTAGAAATAGTCATGGCTTTGTGTGGGGACTGAAAACCCAGAAAGTCTTCCACCATTTTCCATCCTATCCATTCCCTCAGTGTCTCATCGTGTGGTGGATTGTTTTCTCTTCCCTTCATGAGGGAAAAATAAGACCAGAGCCACACTGTTTCTTTGCTGATTGTATTGAATGTGTCCATGTTTAGGTTCATGAAAATCCACGCCTGAGTGCATCTAAACCAGCTGCTGCCCGGGTGTATATCACGGTCGTCGACTGTAATGCGATTGTCTTTGCTCCGGAGTGGATGAATGTGTGAACGTTTGTGTCTGTCATTAGGACTGTAATTGAGAGGGATACATGGAGAGAGAGAGAGAAAGAGGAGGGGGGAGAAAGAGGAGGGGGGTAGTTGGAGATTTGAGCCATCCCGGGGCTTTACTGCAGGCCACAATAGCTTGTCTGGTGATTGTGTTGAAGGCTTGGCGTCCAGGGCCCGAGCCTGCCAGCTGAAGCCTCCCCCTGTGGATTGTTGTGCGTGGGGGCCGTGGCTTTCGCTTTCAGAGCTTTTTTACTTGTGGCTTGTTAGATGTCTCTGATCTCAGGGTGAATGTCCATCTAAAAGAAGAAGGAAAAAGGAAAACATTTCCATGGCACTGTTCATGTATGACCTCTCCCTATACCGCTCCTTTGTTTTTTTTGTTTTTTGTTTTGTTCTCTGGGCAGCTCTCAGTTTTATATGCGGATTCAAAAAACCGGCAACGACGAGGAATTTACATCCATGCTAATTTTAGCAACGGGTTCCTGACCAGAAAACACATCCTCCAATTTCTGTCTATATTGGTCTTCCTGCGTCTCTCCGCTGCTCTTTCTCTCACCAACACTTCAGGGCTTTTGCAGATTATTCTGTTCCTAAGTCTCTCCAAGCCCCTCAGTTTTCCTATTTTCCTTGCATTCTTAACTAAAAGATTTAATATTTCCTGATCCAAGATTATACTGCGAATGCTGCCAAGCTCTTCTACACGTTTAATCCATGTAAAAACAAACTAAGCTGCTGGAACTAAATGCTTTAATTTTAATGAACTTTTTTTATAAGATGAATCAGTTGAAACAAATAATTATTGCCAGGATCTAACATTTCCTAAGCTGTGCTGTTGAGATGTGGGCCTGTTAGATGTTAGGACAAGCCGCTGTTGACATAAGCCTTGTCATTCTGCAGACTCTTTGTATATTTTGAAACGTCTGCCTAATTCACTCCATATTCCTGCTAATGACGTCGCTGATGTCACTCAGCACAAGAAATCCTAACAAATCCTCCTTACAAAAGCCTACGGGCATCTCGGTACTGTAAGCTCTCCTTTGCTTGCTGCTAAAGTTTTCAAGAAGGGTTTGTAGAAGGCGCTATGAAGACATTCACATTTCTGTTGTGTAGTGAGGGAACAAAATACACATAGAGACCTTTGGCCTTTAGCAGAGGAAGTTCCATCAAGGTCTACGCTTGTGTAGGACAAATCTGCTCTGCAAAGGTCAACCTACCAACGTATTTGACTAAATACAATTTAATGATTGCGTTATAGTTTGCATGGAGGCTCACTGGTGCGTCAAAGTTGTGAGGGTTGCCTTTACCTTTTTACTGCTGCAACATGGGTGGTATGGCCTATATATGTACATAATGTGCCTCAGATTCAATTTGATTCCCTCTCCTCTCTATTGTAACGACAGTTCAGCCAAGCCCCATAAGTTAACATAACATTTTAATTGAAACAAAAAATCCATGAAAAAACACTAGAAGCCTTGTGTCATTATTCTGTTTCTCTCACCCAGCGTTTGTACGACTTTATGGCCCTTTTTCCCCGCAGAGCTATTCTTCATCTCAGGCCCCCCCTCCTTAGTTTCCGCCTGTCTGCATATGTTTTGGAGGCCATTAATCGTCCCCTGCACAACATGCACCCCAGCAGATAATTACGGTCATTAAACCAATTAGGGAGCGCATGGAAAGGAGGTTTAGTCAGGCCCTGAGGCCTCCCACTCCTGTTCTTCCCTACCAGGACGGCCGAGGTGGTCCACTGAAACTCTGGCAGGGTCTTAAAAAAAGAAGGGGGTGAATTACTTCAGCCCAGTTCTGGATTAATGCAATTTCCTGTCGGTGTAACCTTGGAGAGACCTTGCCAACTTTGCTGCAGGCTAAGTAACCATCGCCATTACCCACCAAAAATCCTCCCCATTTTCAAATGCTTTTTTAGGGGATGAAGCAGCCATTTAGGTTATCAAAATGTGTTTTGCCCACAGCTAAAAGCGCTATTTTGGTGCTGCAGAGGCGGAATACAGAAAATGTGAAAAAGAGATCACAAGTGGCAGGAAAGGGAGGAAAGAGTGGTCAATCTGCAGACAGTGGTTTTCAACATTTTCAGTCCATCATGTGATTCTTGAGCTAATATTATGGTTCCATTGTGCCTAACATAGTGGGAGTCCTGGCACGACGAGGCCATAACACACAATACACACAACAGAGATTATTTAGCTATTGAGACAAATGACACTGATCTCTCCAGTCGCCGTCCACATGTCGAGGAAAGCCACAAAAAGGCCCTCGCACTTCCTCAGAAAGTCTTGTATGGTCAGCCATGCTGGACGACAAACTGCCCTCTGTTGTTTCGGCTAGGTATTTCGGCCAGCATTCATCATGTTGTACTTGGCCTGTGTGTTTGTGAACTCTGCAATGAGAGCAGAAGTGAGAGCCAGCAAAGAACAGGGAGCTCCATACAGGTTTTCTCTGGTGGCTTATGGATTATATGTACAAGTAAAATGTAGAACTTGTAACGACTCCAGAGCACATAAACAGAGAAAAATATCTCAAATCATGTATGTTGAAGATAAAATCAGGCCTATGCATGAGACGTGCACAGATTACAGCCCAAATGGGGCTCGAACCAGCGCTTTTATCCACGTGTTATTGATGTGAGCCATATTTGGAGGCGCCGGTAGCTTAGAAGTTAGAGAAGCAGACTTGTGACTGGAAGGTCGCCGGCTCAAATCCCCAGACCGGCTGGGAAAATGTTGGTGGGGAAAGTGAATGAGTAACTCTCTTCCCTCCCTCATCAACTACTGTCTAGGTGCCCTTGAGCAAGGCACTGAACCCCCAACTGCTCTGATGGAGCTGCTCAGTGTGATTGTATTGGTTGTAGTTCCATTAAGACAGAGGATATCAAAAACCCTGCAGCCAATTTAAGCATGCTATGTCTGTCTTTTCTTTATAGGCTTCAAGAAGGCCTCTCTTGGCCCATGGGGAGGTGATTTAAATTTCCTTAGAAAACAAAGAGAGGCCTTTGGGACTAATGAGGCCTTTTCTTTCATGTTCAAAATCTGTACCCAGATGGAATGACTGAGGAACTTCATTTTAAAGATTTCCTTTAGATATTTTAATGTGCTATAATGCTCCTGACCATGAGATGGCATTTGATGTCCTTAAAGGCCCTATATGTAAATTGTTACTCTTACTGACACCGGTGGCCGTTAGGGGAACTGCAGTCAGTCTCTTACACGCGCTCCTGGCCCGTGTGTGTGTGTGAGAGAGGCAGGCTCTAGAACGCGCATAACGTCACATCCGGTAGATTTGCTGCGAAAACTCAGCCCGAGTCCTCCCTAGTCCTGCTCATACAGAGACTGAACGGCTGAACAGAGAGAGACAAGGCTGGTGTCATTAGTTCTCATTAGTTACGGAGAATTCACTCATTGGCAATAAAAAACGCAAAATGAATGTTAATTTCGGCCGAAAACTTACATATAGGGCCTTTAAGGGGTTGAACCTGTATTGTGCCATTTTGGATGTCATTGAATATATTTGTTTATTTGTTGTTGTCTATGCACGTGATTCTGTTACCTTGACAAAGGCTATTGCAGCTGAAACATAGTGTTTTCTAATATTAAAGCTTTTTTTATTCTGTTCAGCTCCCAGTATCTGACAGCTGGTTGTACTGGGAAGCTCCCAGTGTGAATGTGTGGAACTGTATGAATGAAGCAGGGTGGGGCTGTAAAGAAAGTATGGAGCTTCATCTGGATAAATACAGGTTTAAAAATATATTCGTAAGTATTTGTTTACCATCATCTTTCACTTAAGGAAGACACATTGTCCTCCACCCCTCCACCCTGGACACAACCAGAAGCTGTTTCTTATAGTCTGTATCTTTCCTGAATTACAATTACAGAATCAATGTGATCACAGCTGTATTCCTTCATGACTTGTCAGCTTAAAATAAAAACACTATGCCCTATGTGGCTGCACAGGGAAGAAAAATTACAATATTTGAAAAGCATCCAACACCCAATCCGACTCGAGGGACCACACAAATAATTTTGGCTAAATGTCTGTGGCTTCACAATCAGGAGCATCATGCTGTATGTACAGTATATGTGGACATTTTCCTCTTGATCCCTGTGTTCTTCTCAACTACTGGGCAAAAAAACCACACTCATCTAATCAAATCTCAAATTTGTTTTGGGTCAAATGTGGAATTGTTTGCGTCTTGCTCGGTGATGAAAAGTCTAAACAGACTGGAGATTCAGACAGAGAAGAGGAACATGAGGGAGTAGGTAGCAGACTCCCATGTAATAACATGTACTGTCGTTTGTATAGGCACTGGATATGAGAACTCGTGTTTGTCTCTGCTCCCTGGGACGAGGTTTACGCAAGAAATGGGGTCAAGACAGGTTTTTTTGTGTTTGTTAGTTTATTTAAAAAAAGGACAGTACACGTTAATCAACATTACTGTAAATGTGCCAGTTTTAGCCAGCTGGCTAATTCGCAACCGTAGTCCTTTTGGCAAGATGTTATAAAACCATACACCTAAAACAAAAGCATTAAAAGTAAAACACACAATTTACAACACAATCCAACATAATAGTAAAAGCAATAATAAATGAACTGATTAACAGTGGTCACATATTTGATTTGCTAATAACCAGGACTTGAGTTTTTTTGCAAAGATGTGGTAGGTATCACAGTATCTTATTTCAGTTGGTAAGATGTTCCAAAACTGAGTGGCTCTGACTGCAAAACAGGATTGACTGAAGGAGCTGGACCTAAACGGCACAGTACAGTCCCCTCTCTTGGTAGATCTTGTGGACCTATTATGAAATGTTTTTTGTTTGACAAAAGTACTGAGAGGTGGAGGGGCCTTGCCATTTAGAATCTTGAACAGTAGGCAGGCATCAGTGTATTTTGTCAGGTTTTCCCA
>OMLI01089803.1:0-12129 GCA_900302605.1 Rondeletia loricata | reverse complement strand
CCCCTGCAGAAGGAGTCTGAGCTCCGGCCCTCAGGCCGCCTGCTAGGAGGACCAAGACACATAAGGTCTCCTTTGTTTCTGTGGCTATCGATAGGCTTAACAGGAAATAGCCCTTACACATTTATGGCTTTTTCTGATAATAATATATATATATAATTTTTGTGACTCTGCTCTTGCACTTGTATCTACTGTAACTCTATAAGTACACTGTATCTCTACCTCTGACGCGAGCTTGTGTATATTGTCTTATTATTGTTCTTACTGTTTGACTGCAGATGTGTTTTTGATATGGTCATTTGTATTATTTGTGTATTTATCTTAAAACCCTGGTTGCAAACCAAATTTCCCCTAGCGGGACAATCAAGATTGAACTTGACTTGAACTTGAACTCTCTGACTGAAGGTGTGCTAATCAGTGAAATCACATGGAGTAGTCTTTGGTTGGAATGAAAACCTGCATACTCTTGGCCCACCATGGCACATGGTTGCCCATCCCTGAATAAAAAATCCTGAACCAAAGCTGGAAAAAAGAGAACCAGTCTGTCTTGGTGATGTCATCAAAGTGAAATCCTTGAGTTGCACCACAGTGAATAGAAGATCAGCTTTGAGGACAGTGACAGTAGCTGATAGCAAATTTTACACTACACTGTTTACACTACAATTAAATTAAGCTCATTAGATGAGCTCATTTGGATGTAAAGCTGTGACTGACAGAACCCAGGATGGTTTTCTGAGAAGAAGAAGGGTATTTCAGCTCCTTTCTAGGTCATTGTCAATATAAAATGGTGGATATTTGTTTTAAGTTCAGTTAGTTGGTTGTAGATCTGTAACTCATGTCACCAAATAAACATTTGAAGTTGTTTCAAAGTAAATGTCTTAGTTGTTTCTACAGCAAGTGCATTATAAACTGCATTGGATTAGAAACAATGCAGTGTAAAATTTAGTTTCTTCCTCATCACAGATTTTACGAGCAATTGCCCAAATAAAGAAACTCCCTGTGTAAATGAAGGATATCAATTATATTGAAAGCACATGGAGTCCATTCAGTCCCTTAGAGGGAAAAGTAAATGTGAATAAATACAAAGCCAGCTATGTAACAACCTGCATTCTAACACTTAATGGGCACAGTCTCTTCCACAGGGCACGAGCGGTCACTGAACAGTTTGATGAGCATTCATATCGATGTGAAGTAAATGTCATGGCCGTCTCAGTTATCAGATCTCAACCCAAATTAATACTTTAGGGAGATTCTGAACTGGCACCTGTAACAGCTTTTCCCACCATTATAAATGAAACACCAACTGATGGAATTTCTTTTGGAAATATGGTGTTTCATCTCTCCAATAGAGTTTCAGATATTTATAAAAATATATATATAACACTTTAATCCACATCGCCTTCCATACATGCATATATTTTTAGTATGTATGTTCCCAGTGAGAATTTAATACCTAACCCTGCCAGTGTTTGTGCCATACTGTATTATTGGCTGCTTGTGAAGGCCCGATGTCCTACTAAGAGAGTTTATGTTGGTGTTTTCCTTATGCTGCATGTCAGCCTGCATGTTGTTATCAATTTGATCTATGAACTGTAACTGTATAATATGAAAACTAGGAAAAGTAAATTAAAACAATTGGTGTACAGTGTGTGTGTGTGTGTGTGTGTGTGTGTGTTATTATAGTGTGCAAACGTGCGGTTTCCTATTTGTGTAACCAAATTTGCGATAGCTGTGCTGCTGTACTCATACCTCATTGCCCGACTTAGTTTCTCATAGGTCATGCTGCTGTTATTCTTCTTCTTGCCCCATAACTGTGCCACTGCCTCTGACTTTAGGAAGCGGAAAACACCCTCCGCCCGGTCCTCCCACTTGATCAGTCCTGGGTTGCGCTCCGGGTTCAGTAGAATGTCCCTGATGAACTCCCACAAGTGGGTCCCCCTTGGGTCTGTGGGAAGATATTTGTGGAGTTGCACATGTAAATTGAATCATAAGAATTTACATATCATATCATATATCAATAACCAATATATATATTTAAAAAAAGGATGATATATAAGGATGATATATTTGATTTTACTTACTATGTTTTCTGACCTGATGAGAACGACTGTAAGATCTTTTTATGTCTGAGAATAACAGAAATAAAATTATTATTGAATCCTTCTATCTGATTTGTTTCAATCATGTTATTTATTTTGCAGCTCCTTGAAAGTGTTGTCCGGATATAACAGATGTGAACAAGTGTCCCGCTCTCGGTGTGACTGCATACTTGGTATTTACAAATGTTACTATACTTGGCATGCAACACCACTGTTTATTTACCACTCTTGTTTCATTTTCCCCATTGGTCCTGTACTATGAGCAGCAAGAGCAGCTCTATGGATTTATCAGCTTGTGAGTTTGAATAGTTGAATAGTTTTTTATGTAGACTATATTATGAATGCCTTACCAGGGCTAGAATGGGTGGGAGAGGACACAGGTGCGAGGGACTGAAACGAGGGATTATAGATTTCTAAATTAAAAGAGAAAAAAATTTAAGTCAACATTTAATCTGTCTGTTACATGATCGATTTCAATACAAAAGAATATGTATGGCTAAATGCATTCGCTTGCTATATTTACCGCCAGGTGGATAGCTGGTATCTGGAAATGGACAAGAGAAATCTACTGTAAAAGGAAAAAGGTAAATGGAAACAAAATGTATTAAGAAGTTAGTGGGTTGATGAGGTTTCAAAGTAAAATAGAATTTGATCTGAACAAACTTGAGCTTAGCTTTTGAGACTCTTACGTTCTGTTGGTTTGATTTCCAGTTGTCCTATTTCCACATGGTACTGCCCTGTGTGGGGATGAGAGGAAAAAGGTCATGAGTGTGTACTTTTAACTATCACAAATCAGGGTATTAAAGGTGCTAGGGGTATCATTTTAATATCAATAAATCATTGCCACATTAATTTTGAGACATTAGTATAATTACCGTAAACAAACAAGACCATCACCGAAAATATTGGCAGCCTCTACCAAGCCTCTACACTGCATTTTACATAGTGAGCCACCGGGTCGGATTTTGCAGAAAATCTGCTGGATTGCTTTATGGCACAAAGGAACATTGCTTTGCGGCATAAAACAGGAAGAGGGCTGCTGTTCTTCCAGCGCAAACAGAGCTAAAGCCATCAGAGTTTCTCGCAATGCCACATGGTGGAAGCAGTGGAAGGCCAATGGAAAAACCACTTCCAACATGTTTATCTCCTATCCTTCTTCTTGCTCTTCAAAATAAATGCAACACCAGGGACTGGGGGAAAGGATTTGCAACAAAGAAGTAGTAACAACCCTTTTTTGACAGGAAGCAGGAAGGAAACAATAACAATACCACTTGTGTGATATAGAGGCTACCACCCACCATGGTCTCATTTGTTTGTGGTAATTATACCAAGGTATCACAATTAATATGACAATGATATATTGATGTTGAAAAAATGCTTCACCTTTAACTGCTTTCTTATAATCATCAATAACAACAACTGTAGCATTGTACTCTAGTTTGGTTTAACCTGAATGTCTCTGCAGTTGGTATGCTGCACCTTGGAGGTTAAACTTGCTGTTCCTGTTTATTATTAGTGTTGCCTTGAACTACAACTGTTGATGTAAATCAGATCTGATTGCATACTTCATCACATGATGTTAGACAAGAAATTGCATCGTTTCAAAACAGTTTGTCTACTGCACAAGCTAACCACACACAATAATTAGTGTTTCTAAGTTTCTCCCCCAAATGTGAAGCCTTAGGCCTATGAACTACTGAAACTCCAATTATAAAGATGCCTGAGCCAATTCTCAGCTTGTTTCCTAGCTCCATGCCCCCCTCTGTGCTTTCTTAGGAGACCCACTCTAGCAAGAGCAACGATGAATCCATCATCTCCCTTGCTTTAAGCAGCCCTCCTCTCCTCTACAACACCATGCAGTGAGACCCCTGACCGGCGCTGTGATCACTTCTCAGCAACCCTTGATCAAGACCCTTTTCCAAACCCGACTTGAATCATCCAGCTCCACTTTTATTGGCACTAATCATCTTTCTTTTCCCCCCCTTCAGTCCGCTTTCAAACGCACCACTCCACTTGAGCTCTGTGAGGCTGTGGAAGAGAAGGGGTCCCACACTGCCAGCGGCACGGATGAAGTCCTGGTAGCTCAGGCTGCAGAGTTGGCGGCCATCCATATCAAAGTTCTGGAAGGGAATGCTGGTGGCATCGAACTGGTGCATGTCCATGACCTGCTGCAGCCACTCCCACACCTGGTACTTGCTCCAGTACTGAGGCTGGGAGTCATGGGGCCACATGCGACTTGTGAAACCAGGCATCAACATTGAAACTGGGGACGGGGATCAGCGGTTAGAGGTCAAAGATCAAAGTAGACGTGTATTGATACATTTTTTAAGCTGTATTCAACTGTATTCGAGAATTAATTTTGTTTTAACCTTAATATGCTTGTGATGAGGAAATATTTGCTCCAGTACCAAAGGTATTTGTCAATAATCAATCCAGCAGAGCAGTTTACTGAAAGAGCTGTTGAACTACTTCTCTGCAGGGAACCATTAAATCAAGCCTTGTGTTTTTAGCGCTGTGGGCCCGCCAGGTGAGGAACACATCAGTTGTCAATTTCATTTTCATAACCAACAAGAGAACAGGTTTTTTACATTGCAGAGAGCAATCAGAACTCTTCAGCAGAACGAAATTATCATATTTTCTCCAGGCATTTTTCAGACATTACTCTTTCAGACAACTTAATTAGCTGATCTACTTCAGTGAGAAGTGCATGCACTATGCCAGGAAAAGCATAGGCCTCATTAAGACTGCCAGTGTGTGTTTTGGACGGTGTGATGTTCCTCACCTTCGGGGTAAGAGTTAGGGCTCCACGTCGTGGACAGCTGGCTCTCGGGGGTGGTGGTTGGAGTGATGCTCATATTAAATCTGCTACACTCTGATGTACCATGGCCCAGGGGCTGTGAAAGACCAAAATCACAGGGAATTATTGTGAGTCATTTATGGATAGAGTGAAAATGAGCGAATACTCAATCTATGCAGCTTGTTGAAATAAAACACAAAACAATTACTCTTGAAATATTGTGATAATTAAGATTTTATTTTAAAATATTAACATATAATATTGTGATAAAGCACTGTTTGTTTGTTTGTTTGTTTGTTTGTTGCACTGAGATGTATGCATACAGTAGGTCCAAACTGCTTGATTTGTTATATTAAATGTTTGTATGCCATGGTTTACATGCCATCTAAAGGTGCTTGTAAAAAGCATCACTGTCAAACCGGCTGTGAAACAAAGGGATTCTGTGTTAGCACAGTGTAGGTATGCAGCAGCTATGGGTTATGCCTGCTGTCCATTGCACATTTGAAAGTAAGCCTAATGAGTCTGTCAATGTTTTTGTATAAATCGAGGCTTATTTGTTTTTACACAGTTCTAACATTACCATATAATCTGTTGGTCTTTTCTACAACTGTATTTATGTCTTAGACTGCCTGTTGCAGTTCAATGTATAAGTGTATAAATGCTCAAAAAGGGCTTAATTAAAATTGTGTTTTTGAAAAAAGGCTAGCACTGTGCATTACACTTGCTGAAGTCACTATACTTTCTTTAGGTATCAATTTATTAATAGTTTTACACTGGGAGGTTTTCAGTGCCATGTTCTTCAGTGGCTAGTGTAGGCTGCACTCCCTCTCATGCTTCACATCTGTAAACACTGTATACATATATAGGGGTAAATAGAGGCATGGTTCAAACTTAACCACAAGTATATTTGAGTTCCATGTAAATAAAGCTCCTCAGAATTCCAGCAGCTGTACTAATATTTTGTCCAGCATCAGGCGGAGAGGTATTGTACATGCCACAATAGCTGAGTAATGTCTGACACTGTTTATCAATATCCAGTCCCATGCTACTCCGCTGCTAGTCGTACATGGAACTGTATTCTGACAGTTTGTGTAGTAGACATGAGTCTACTACAGCAGACTGTTACGTCTCCTCCCTATGTCAATTCAAGCTATTAAAACTCCTGCCAAAATAAACTACTGGTTTATGTTCTTCACACAATCCATGCCCCTTTCTTGCGTCACCATTTTCCTAATTTTACACAATTACTTTGTGAAGTGAATTGAGACTTTGTTGTAAAATGGCCTTTAAAGTTGAGAAAATGTGAAACTTGATTCTCAATCTAAGATGACAAATAATGAAAGATGGAATGAGTTACAGTGTTTGTCTGAATTACCTGATACATAGGTGCGGTAAACGAGTTATCATATTATCATCAATCTGTCAAAGTTTAACATGGGGAGCAACCCCAGTTTCAGTTTGTTACACAATGAAACCAACTCTTTACACCGTGACCCACATTTCACCTCATCAGCGGCGATAACTTCATGGTAGGTTATAAAAGCCATGTACACTAAGACCCCAATCACACAGTTTTACAGTAAATACTGTACTTTGTATACCAGCCTAACAAGTTATTGACATAGCAGACAACACAATCTCCTTTAAGGTTAGGAAATCCACTTTCTGAGATCCTAAGTCAAGATCCCTGACTGAGATTTCCTCAGGAGATATGTGACAGATGCAGTTACGCCACGGTGGATCAGCGTCACAGCTGACAGTCTGCCAAGTCTCCTCAAACACCTTATGCTGTGTTAACCCTCACTGTCAAGCAGGTATCAACAAAGCACCAAGAGTTTCTGTCAATACATCAACCATGTACCAGTGCTAGAAGAGAGAAAACATAGAAGAAAGAAGACACATGGATCAATATCCCGTTAGCTAAGTCGTACTGTAATTCACTCTACTGCATATGCCTTTGTGCTGACGTGTGGAGATTTGCCATGCTTTATCAGAAGTAGGTCACATGAGCTGTTGTATCAGCTCTTCATATGATTGTTCGTTTCATTTCACTCAGTGGCCCAATGATGGCACCGAACCTACATGATACAATTTGCCAATTCTTTTATTTGTTTTCTCTCTTTTTATTTTGCCTTCTCTGTATATTGGCTTTAAAGCGAACTCTTACTTAAGATCATCGTTGATGCCATGGCATGAAATATGTAACCTGTCGTTGACACTAACAGCTAAAATGGACTGAGGAGCTCCTGTACTGGTAATGTTTTCTAAGTGTGCTGAAAAAGGACCGGTAGAAAAGAATAAATAATAAGTTAACACATTAATGTGGCATAGCGTTACATGAAACTTTTCAGGAATTGTATCATTTCTCAGTGAATGTAAGCAAAAAAGTATTCCTGTATGGTTGGATGGTTGGTTTTCTTTGCAGCATTCAGGTTTACTACGCTGTTTCAAGATTACTCTTCACAACAACAAATAGTCGCAGTACGTGAGATGGCCAGGGCTCTAAATCCACAGAAACATATTTTCCCATACTTTTCCAAGACCTGGAAATTACTAATTTATTTTCCAATACATTTACAGACTTTCCGTACCTGAGCAGGAACCCTGACCATTTACAGAACAGGTAATCAACAATGTTGGCCAAATGAATACATCAAAGAATCTCAAATCTAACTTCAGCAGGGATCTCTAATGCCTGTTTGTATTAAAAAACATAAAGCCTATCAGACCAACCTTCAGTTTGACTGGACTGCATTCTGTCATTTTAACAACATAGGAGCACTGCTGCTTGCCTAGCATTGATTCTAGTATGGCAGCCTACCAGAGCTGTAGAATGGGGTCCAACCAGGCCTGTGATAGGATGAGAGGTGTCACGTAGTCCCACTCTGTGAATAGAGATCAATGAAGTTTTTGCAGATTCCAATACTCTAGAGGACTAGTGTTTACAGTGCCACAAGGTGTGTTCTTTAGCTTCCGAAATCTTTCAATTAACAGGTGTCAGCACACAGACGCACTAGGTGCTGCCCCACCACAATGGGTATTTTATCCTCCTAACTTCCTTATCCTTCTCCAATCGGCTATCTGGCCAGGTTCATACCAGGTGAGTATTTGCATAGGGGTGGATTCCAACACACGCACACACCCATGCATACAGTAAAAAACACACACACACACACACACACACCCCTGACATAACTTTTATATTCCCTTGGCTCTGTTCTTTCTCATTTGCTCTCTCAAAGACACACACACACACACACACACACACACACACACACACACACACGCACACATACACAAACACAGACATGCATATAAACACACCCAAAGCCCAGAGAGGGAAAGTAAAATTGCTTAAAGCCATTGTTTATATGGTTGCTTAAAATAGTGTTTAACCTTTAGAGAAATATCCCCCTGTGTTATTATGTAGCACAACATTTGTTTTCCTTATTTCATCATGATGAACGAGGTGCCGACAGTTTAGGTAAGAGGACCTAAGAGAATTTGTTCTTTTTTGCTTGTTGAAGGTGGCTGGAGGCGCATGCTAGGAACGCATTAGAGGCTGAGTGCTCGAAAAGAATGCATGAAAATGCCTTCATCAGGGTTACCCACTTACAGATGTCTAGATTTTCAACAGTATCTTTTTCCTGGCCTGGTTGAGCCTTGAATTTGCTCCTTGAATTCCAGTTTTGCTTCTCTTGAAGATCACTATTTAGGACAAGCTTATTTTAGTCTCACCTAGAGCTGCTGATGACCTGACCGCCTCGCTGCAGTCAGTCGCCTCAAACTTTGATCCACTCTCAATATAGCTTCCACCGACCTGCTGTGATCCACAGGTGTGTGTGGAGACTGACAGATGACAATTAGCTTTGGTGTGCGATCCCAGTGAGCATCACAACACTTTATTATATGTGGATTCTTTGTTGGAGCTCATATGCACCATGCTGAGAATTTCTCCTCTTTCAGTTATCATGTATTTCCCTTTGTGCCGTTCACAAGATTTGCTGTCTTTGAAGGGGACATTAAATATTAACAGATGTTTGATATTGAGTTAAGTCAGTGCCCATACTGTTATCCAAAAGATACAATCATGTCTCTATTCAAATCAGCCACACCGCGTTGCTAGGGCCAACTGCTAAGCAAAGAATAGTGAATTGCAAAGTTATTACATTGTTCACATTATTGGAACATGGATGTTTGTCATCTATTTACATTTTCAAGTTTATTTCACATCAGTCATATCCAGCAAATATCTTTCCAAATGAAAACTGGACAGATCAAACACAATACTCACATACTTAAATATGTCAAAACAGCAACAACAACCTTGTCACTCTTTATATCTGCTGCTGTCCTATACTGACAATGATCAGAGGAAGTTCAAATATTCCATTTTTGTTTGATGCCAATTAGGGTTTGAGCAAAATGTAACATCTTTGATCTGAGATCTAAATGTGATCTCAGTTGTACCAATACAAAAACCTCTTGGGATCAGCCGTATGTAGTTGGGCACGCTAACAGCGTCATGTTGGTAACTGAAGTGACGTTGAGTGGTGTTGAATTGTATAATAGGCTCAAGCAGGGAGAAATCTGTGAGAAAGTATGTCAGGCTTCTTCCAGAACTTCTCCAACACAAGTTCCATCAGTTTGTGTGGAGAAGAAACAACAGGAATAAATAAACTCAATTATTTTGTCTTCATATAATATAGATATATCAAGCCGTACAGCCATCATATATGTGTTAATATTAAATCAACTCAGAAATACCAGTATGAAACACGCTTTGCACATTGCTTATTATCCCTATAGGCCGGCGCAAATGCCCTTTCCTCATGCCGTAGATCCCTGTGATCAACACACTGGCTCTGTTCCCCAGAGATCACAAAGAGCTCACTCTGCTGCATGGTTATATACTTCCTCTCTCTCTCTCTCTCTCGCCTCAGAGGTAATGAGGGAATTCAGTATTAGCATGATTATCTCGGAGAGATCCCCCCCATCTCCCCATGTGCACCAGATAGCTCCAGTTCTACCTAACCCACCACCGCTCCTGATCTCCCTCCAACTCCCTGGCACCCTCCTACCTACATGGGGTACAGACTAGTCGCCTCCAGCCCTCCCCACAGCCCCTCTGCTGCCTATTCGTAACACAGGTGCTATTTTCTGGCTGTTTTGGATCAGTTTTCCATCCCCTTTCTAAAGGGTAAAGTCCCTCCAGGGTGTAATTTGGGGCCTAAGCCGCGTTTGGTGCGTTCCCACTGTGAATGCCTGACCAGATTTTACTGCGGTAAGATTAATACGCCCATCACCAGTGAACTGGAGTCACACACTATTCATTATGGCCAATGGCCTGGCCTGCTTTTCCTTATTCTCAACTTCTTCTTTTCTTTTTTTTATTCTTTCTCTGTCTCACTTCTTTTTTACAATGTCACAAGGAGAGTCTAGTATTTGGCATCTCATTTCATGGATCTTCGTTCTGCTTTTTCAGGGTGGATGTGGGTCGACACATGCAGAAGTCCATTGGGGGAATAGCAAAAGGGAGAGACGGAGTGGGGGAGATCAAAGTCTGTCATATAAGCTCCACTCTGTGTGAGTCAGCCTACCAACATAGTGAGAGGCAGCAAAGACATCCTGCCAGACAAGAGAGTGTCATCCGAATGCTGGCATTATAGACAGTGTCATCTATTTTTAAATAGAGTCAAGTAGAAGCTTATGTCAGCCTCCCATAATAGTACACTGGTGATCCATATATAAAGAGGCTTATAACTTGCTTACTGGTGCTGTGAAATATGAATGCTTTATGTGAGGATGCGGTCAAAGGTTCCTCTTTGACAGGAAAGGCTGTCAAAGCTGTCAGTCAGAAGAAACAGGCGAGACGGGAGGAAGGAACAGCGTGCGTGCTCTAATGAACAGGAACCTATTAGCGGGAGTATGTCTATGACTGTCCCGCTTGCCTCCCCTCTTTCATTAGCCACTTATCACGCCCGTTAGTGTCATCTTTAATACTTCATATTTTGATTAGCATATGATCTACGGGTGGGGAAAAAAGGAAGAATAATTTTATTAGCGTCAATTACAGCTACAAATGACAATTTATCTGCCTAAATTGTAATTTTACGTTTCTTCCCTGTCAGAGAACAATGACTATGTAATTACAGTAATGAGAAGTGCAACAGAAGGATGAATTATTCACAATCCTCTCCCTTTCTTGTTCTTTTGAAATTCACCGTGTCTATTTGCTCAGCATCTAGCAGGGCTGTATTAATCAGACTCTGTGGAGAACACAGGTTGTGTGCGTCTACCAAGTATATATTCAGGTGCCGGAGTGCTAGAGTATTTCATGAATGATGTCAAAATGTCTTTTTACATGTACAGTACCCAGTAGGTTGACTGGACTTGACAGGTAGACTGTGGATCTCTCCTCGGCCTGTAGGTGGCACTGTTGCCTCAAATACTGCTGGGGATCTCTGAAAGCAAGGATCTGTCAAGACTGAGAAATACAGATGTGTTGTGAAAATGTGTAGGCGATGAGACTTGCTTGCTGACAGTTTTTCGATAACAGTACCTGTGGACGCTGCTAGTCATGTGGGGTACAGTGGCCTACACATATGGCTGTAAGAGCTGGGAAGATGTTGGAGAGAAAGAAGAATAGGAGGCGAGAGAGAGAGAGAGGGAAGAGATGGAGGGAGGGAGGGAGGGAGACATGACTCCAAGGAGTGAAGGATCATTTTGGTACGGGGCAGCTATACTGTATTATTGGTCTGCCACAGCTAGTGGCAGCCCCTTGTGTTTCAATTAACACATCTCTGAGATGGGCCACCACCACCTCTATTCTTCCCGGGCACCAGTGACTTCTTGTCTCTGTATGTCCCAACTACAGCATGGTACAATACATCAACGAACCAGCTCCTCCTCTCAACCAAGACAGAAAAAAAACATTGCAACCTAGATACAGGGGCAGTAACCTGCAGTATGCATGTACCATATAGTATATACAGTATACATCCAGTGTACCCCTATCATGACTACAATAGTTTATCTGTACCATTTTGGCTAAAAATTTACTCTGCTCGTTGAGGACTGCATGTATGATGTTTGCACATTGTACCTCCATGTTACAGTTATTAATACTTAAAGTAAAGTCTAGTATCTATGAGGACAATGGCTCTCCTAACATATGAGCCCACACAGTTCCCTTCATTGTGTAGAGTTGAACTGGAAAAAAAAAAATACAATGAG
>OMLI01089801.1:0-12343 GCA_900302605.1 Rondeletia loricata | reverse complement strand
GTTACCTCCTCCAAATTTGGCTTTGAACCGTAGTTGGGACAACATCTGGTTACATATAAGTTTTGGCTCGTAACTTTTCTGTATATAAGGAGTCAAAAGACGTTTCTCTCTTGTGCAGGACATTTATTACCTCCATGAACATAAAGCATATACATTTCACTGGGCTGGCTGTCTTCATTAGCTTTCTCTACCGACCGCTAAAACACACACACCTGTACACACGGACTTTTGGGGCTGCCCTCACTACCCAGAATGCAACACTCTTAAAGCAACAGGCACAATTTCTAACAACAGTGATTTAACATGAACATCCAAGGCAAAATAAAGTCAATATGAACTTGGCAGGCTATAACCTATGGGATTGAACACTAGCGTTATTTTGACTTATGGTGTCACTATTTGCACTAATAAATGCTGCTGCAATCACCAATAAAACATTGTTCAGTATTTGTTTTTCATATCGTCATGAATATCGTTACCGCAAATTACCCTGAAATATCGTGATATTATTTTAAGGCTATATCGCCCACCCCTAATCATGAGGCATTAAGTGTATGTGTGTGTATACATATATGTAGAGTAATATGTATAAACTACTGTCAACTGTACGTCTTGTCCCCTTGCACTGAATATTAAGTCCTGCTGTCCCCGCATCAAGTGTGCTAGTATGTTATTATGAGAGTTGTCAATATCTTCCTGCGTTGATGTCACCAAGATTAATTACTGTACATTTATACATTCATTGAACTTAGTGAATGAAGTGATTCTGCTGATTCTGGCATGCATGTCTGCAAACCTCTTATGAGGAGCGTCCTTCAGGAGGGGGCTCTGAGGACTGGTGGCAATGTTGGCCAGCTCAGTGAGCCAGTTGGTGCTGGGCGAGCTGCTGAGCTCCTGGTGAGACACTCCCGCTCCCACCCGAAACAGCCCTGGAGACCTCTGGTCCTCCTCCACCTCCTGCAGCTCTGGCATGTCATCTGGAGAGGGAGAGAGGGAGAGGTCAACAGTAGTAAACATTATAAATGTGTGGAAAACCTCAGTAGCTTGAATGTGACATACTGTTGACTTAGCATTTTGAGGCCAACAGTTACCATAATCCATGTTGCACCCAGGTGAGGAGGGCAGGTCCTCGTTACACTTGAGTGGATCAAAGGAGTCGTCCATTCTTGCGTTCCGCTGTGTTTCCTCTTTATTCACAGGCTCCAGGTCCAATTTTATTTTGCTTCCTGCATTATATTATGCCACGCCAGCTGGCCTGACTGTTGAGGCAATGAGGACAAAATTACAGATTTCACAGAGAAAGTGAAAGTGCTGCACGGCACTATTTCTATTGACTTAGTAGCCCGGGCCAACTCAAAATTACAGAAAAGGGACTATCTCTGTGTCTTTATCAGCAAGTTTGAAAGCGTTATTTTGATGTTTGATAATGGTTTTATGAAAGCATGATGAAAACTAAAACCCTGGAATTCTAAAACATTCAGATTAAAAAGCACAAGCTATCAAAAATATTTGACCATAAATAAATACAAAATGACATCTGACAATATATATTGCAAGACGTGTATTATACGTGATCAATGTAGTGGATACGGTGGGGGAGCTTGCTTGAGGGAATCCTTTGTCTCTTAGCAAACCTCTGTGACAGGCTAGTCATGTGACCAATTGCGTGCAGGCCTTGTTTATAAACTTAAAGGACTTGGCGCATGCGTACCAGAGCTCATTCATTCATAACTGCGTAGCAAAAATGATCAATAGATTGATGTCATTTATAAGTGGCGTAAAAGAGGTTCGAAATTACATTGAAGTAAATTATGGGTATGAAAATAAATATCCTACCACACTAGCCTATTATGTGCAGGTTTAAAAACCCTCTGGTCTTTGGTGACATACAAAGTAAAGAATCAAATGTGATTAAAAACATCAGGCTGCATCAAATGCATCAATTCACAATGAAGAGCTAACGTTAACGTTAGCTCTGTTCTGACGTTAGCTCTGTTCTGACAACCGATCGAGTAAACGGCGCTGCAAGTTTAGCAAAACAGGGCAGTGCCGTACGTAGCTTCGACTTCATATATTACGTTAATAGCCTATCATTCTGATTAATCTGTTCATTCATAAAATGTATTTGAAACATGATCTCGTCTAAAAAGCCTTTATGGAGGCTAGGCCTGCTGCTGCCCCACTCCCCAGAGGAGCAGAGCCTCAGCAGAGAGGCTGTCGGGTCTACATTGTAAACAAAAGAATGTCAACAAGTTGAGGCATGACGCAACGTCTCTCCCCCGCTCAAATGAATGAGACAAAAACGTGCAAAAGTACTTTTCCAAAACTTTCACTTTAATCAAAACAAAATAACGTTCGACAATATGGTTTCGATACACTAACTGCTGTTGGATTGGCTTCTTACCACCAAAACAACAAGCGTCACAGTGAAAAAATTTGTCAAGCACGACCTGTCATTCGACATCGAATAAGCGTATGACAACCTCGCCGTAACACTATTTTATAATCGCAAAGTAACGCAACGCACACTGCTTATTTTAAATATGAGTTTCAACCTTTTGTTTCCTCGAAATCAAGTAGACAACTTCCCACTTACCAAACCTGTCGCCATCAAGCAACTCTCTGGCATTCACTCGAGGGGCGGGAATGAATGCTTCCAAATAAGGCCATCTATTGGTCGATACAAACGTCAGTAGGGACAATCTGTGATTGCTATTGGTGGATACTGTTGATGAAATTGTAGAGGGCAGGGCCTAGTTTGTTGATCAAATTCTCATTGGCTGAAAGTACATGTCTGTTACTACCCAGTAACAGCTGATTGGCAACAACAGGAACAATACACGGTTATTGTTTTAATTAGCAATGTATCAACTGTCGCAATAAACACTTTTGTTCAAGTTTCCAAATGGTATTCCCTCCCTTTTAAGAACATTGCATTTACTTTTGTATGTTTGTTGATAGGACTGATGGATGAATGAATGAATGAATGAATGAATGAATGGATATAATGTTTGAAATAGTGCTGATTATGTCTTCATTCTGATGAATAATAATGTGACACGTGAATATAAAAACGCTCTTTATTGACATGAAAAGTGAAACATACTTTCGGCCAATATTATGGTTTTGCCTTGTATGGTACTCCAAATTACCAGTGCTACCTGCACGAGGGGGGAATATGATTAGTGTTTCATTTTATACAGAATTTATTTTTTTAATAATCTCTAAACCATTTAAGCTACAGTAAACCACAGACAACAATACAGAGGACTGTAACTACTGTATAAAAAAGAAAAACAAACAAACAGGAAAGGAACCACTAGAGGTTCCTGTTGAGAGGGAACATTAGAATATGCATTTCCAAACAGTATTAGTTGTTGGCAGAGGTAGACAGCAATAATGGATGTAATAATCATAACATAGAAAAAGAACAGCATGACTTAAATTTCACATTAAAACACAAGGAAATTAACTGTTCCAAGACATTGCTTATAATGACTACAGTCTAGTAGGGCAATTTATTGAATGAAAGGTATGGTACAGTAAATACTCAAATTCAAATTGTACAGCAATGTATATTCTTACAAAACTATCAGCAATCTCTCTGAAGTTTGTTTTGTGCAAAAGCATAGTATTAGGCTAACAGCCACTAAACACATACCAACAATGATATACAGTTTATGAAAAGGTATTCAAAGGATTAACTCTCATGACAATGGAAATGTATTTCTTAAAAAGTTGGACCACTGCCACCACAGGGAAGTCTACATTCTGTGGTGGTCAAAGGTGAAAGCTGTTATCCAAAAACAGGATCCAATTCAGAAGGAAAATGATCCTTATGAATACTTTCAACTTTATTAACAAACATTGTTAATTCTTTGTCATGTTGTGGCACCTCATGGTGCAAGTGTTCCCTACATACAATAGTGCCCTTGCCAAAAATGACGAGAGAGCATGACATAGTTGCCCACAATTGATCCAGCAAGAAATTACCTTTGGCATGTGATTCTAACAGATAACATTTCGAAATGTACAAAGGATATTATGCTGTAGGCCTAAACATAACACTGTGGAGAAGAGGTGAGAGTTAACAAAAGTGTTCAATATACAAACAACTAACTCATCTGACACTGACAAAGTAAATGCACACTTCCATTTTAAGGTGAGAATTGTGTGAAATCTAATTTAACAAGCTTTAAGCAACTCTGCTTTGGCTTACTTTACTTTAGTTATAATAATCCGTGACAACCCCCTTTAAAATTAATGTTGTCACTGAAGTAGTTTGTTAAAATTTGTTTTAAATATCTAAAATACAAATGTCAGTGTAGTAGGTTTTCACATTTCTTGTAGGAACATTTGTTTATTTAGGTCATTATGGGGGGAAAAACACCCATATAAGACTTTTTTTCCATCCACCAATTCATGGTCCATTGGAGCTATCTCCATTCTAAATTTCATGCATTTTGTTCCTCAATGTCAGTGCTACTACCAAACAGGGTCACCAGCTGCTCCTCATAGTTAGCAATGTTTCTCTTCATGATGTCCATGCATGGGCCCAGCAATCTCTCAAAGGCCTGAACGCCCATGACTGGCAAACAAAAGAAAGGAAGAGTCAGACAGTTTTAGGAGAGTTCTGCCACTGAAGGATGTAAAAACTAACAGCCAGAAGACCTGCCTCATATTTGTGTCCTCCCATATAAAGATACATGTAAACTAATGCAAAGTTATGGGTGGTGTACTGGTAAAATTGCACAAAATTTACCCAAGCATTTGACGCTTCCCACAGCATAGGCTGATGCAGCTCTGGGCTTGTTTGTGACAAGTGCCAATTCCCCAAAATACTGGCCCCTGGAGCACGTGGCTATATCTACCTCCTCTTCCTCTTGGTCTTTTTTCGTCTGGCAAGAAAAAAATGCAAACTATAACATACCAAACAGGAGGAATAAGACAAATGTACATTTCACACTTTAAAATCAGAAGTAGTAGACTACTGTGCAAACATACCCTGCTTCTCTTCATGGTGATTCTAACTTGGCCAGACTCAACAATATAGAAGCAATCTGCTAGATCCCCCTGTAACATGAGGCATTCATGTAAATGAGCACAGAAAACGAATGTGACTGATTGATAATAAATGCTATATAGTGGCAGAAGATAGAAAATACCAATTCAGGTACAGAATAATCACCTGAGCTATAATCTGCTGTGCATCACTGTACACCTTGGAGGATAGCACGTCTACTACCTTCATTCTCTCTGAGAGCTGTGGATGAGAAGAAAGTTGGTTGACACTGGCTTTACCGAAAATGCATTCAGCAGTTTCTTTACACTGGGGGAAAAGGTGGATCTTAACCTCTAATGATGTAAGCAACGGTAATGTTTCAATGAATGCCTCATACAGCTTCCTCTTCTTGGCATTGTTTTTAACTATGATCCTCCTGAATGTCAGACGATCCTGAAACAAAGATAAAAAAACAAAAAAAACAGTCATATTCATTCTGCATACTAATTAAGAAAGAATACAGGATGTCTGAAAAGACTGGAATCATAGGGACGAGAGTGACACCATATATTTTTTCTTGTTGCACTTGCTTTCCCTGCACACCAGGGTTGGGGTCAATTCATGAATGAACTCATCAATTCCAATTCAACGGAGGAATTGGAATTGGAATTTGAAAAATTCCATGTTTTTTTGTTTTTTCTTACCACATATCTGAGTGTTATATATTATCAATACTGATTATCATAAAATGTTAAAGGTACCTTTCAGGTGCATAACATGTAATCGTAATACATACATTATGATTGAATGTATTTGATTTGTTTAACTGTCTTTTATTTGATTCATAATATTTTATTTATAATGTTTAGAAAGTCAAGACAACCTCTCTTAGAAGTAGAATTTCATGGAATTAAATTATGTTCCCTGTAATTCCAATTCAATTCCAATTCAATTTCCTTAGAGCTGGGTGCAATTCCAATTCCAATTCCAACTGTCAATTGAATTGGAATTTACCATGCATTCTCAATGAATGGCCCCAACCCTGCTGCACACACTAAAAGTCATGATGGCTGAGTAGTGTAATATGACCAGGGTTTCTGGCCTCCAAAAAGGAGATGTGGGGTTGCACCCTACTACTGACCAGCAGTTTTGATACTAATTTGATTCCAGACTTTTCAGACACCCTGTATAGTATGAAACATAACATTATCCACCAGGCATCACTGTGAGTCAGGATTTACCAGGTGGAGTGTCTCTTCTCAACCATAACAGCATCCAGGTGCTCATAAAGCTTTAAAACATCTCTACAGGCAGCTCTCTGCCATTTCAACAAGAAGATATAAAGTTCAGACAGGCTATCAATCTAACACAATGGAAGGGTTTACAGACAAAGCCAGCAACAATGTTAGATGACAACATGCAATGGTGGTTGGTGGCATAGGTGATGTAGACAGCTGCCTAGGGCGCCCTCCAGCTAGGGGTGGCATGACATTTGGTTTTTTCACCCAAATTAGCTCCCATGACCTGCAATCAGGCACCTCTAACCCTATAGAGCAGTGGTTCTCAATCCTGGTCCTCAAGACCCAGAGTCCTGCTGGTTTTTTATCCTACCAGGTAGTTAATTGCATTCATCTTGCATCCCAGGTGTAAATCAGTAAATCAGTAGATGTTTAGGATGAAAACCAGCAGGGCTCTGGGTCCCAAGGACCAGGATTCACAGACACACACACTGGTACCCAGGCTAATAGGTGATACAGCTGCAAATTGCCTGATTTGCACAAAGAAAGCATGACATAACAAAGTTGTTACCCATGACTAATTATTTCAAAATCAGTTTTGACCCTTGTTGCATGACACTTAGGTGGGGATGGCTGGTCATTCGTAAACAAACAGAGTATTATAAAAAAGTTCAGTACAGAGCCAGCTGTGCACCTGCATGCAGGTTTAATGGTTTACTCACTAGGCACCAAAGGGCTCCAGGTGATGTGGCGATTATTGTAGCCGCCCTGGGGGTGTTGTACATCAACGCCAACTCCCCAAAGCTCCCTCGGTTGTCATAGCAACCTACCATCTTCTCTGTGCCATCAACCGTCATGAAAATGTTAAATGTCCCTCTGAATGAAAACACAATGGAAAGAAAGACAAGCAGAGGAAATATAAACATATGGTGGCATATCGGATACTGATGAATTCTTTCAACCTTCAACACAGTCTTGTATTTCCCGTGTCAGCAGGAAGTATTGTGCTTACTAATGCAAGAATCCAATAACAAACATATTTATCGAATTTAGAAATTTTTTACAATCAATTATGTGATTAATAAATAACCTCTGAGTGAGCACGGATGTGAAAGATCACCTTTCAATAACATAGAAGTTGTCCCCATCATCAGCTTGATCAATGATGTGCTCTCCATCTGTACAGAACTTCTCAAACATGGCATCCAGTACCTGAGACATCTCTTCCTGTGATGGTGTGTAATCAAAACCAAAACAATGTGTCAAACATTTCAATTTCAAATGCTGAAATACTAATGTAGAATCCCTTTCAGCATGCTGTTTCAGCTACTTAAAAATAACCATCTATAAAAATCATGCATAGTGCACTGCCGTGGCAAAAAGATGCTGGCCCCAGGCTATATGCTCCTTTGCGTAATTTAAGAGATGGCAGAACACAAATCAGAGGAGTAGTGAGTGTTTTTGTGGAATAATTCATTTACCGGTTCCACATTTTTGAACAGAAGAATGTCCCTACATGCCTCCTGTAGTCTCTGTCTCTGCTCGTCTGTTTTAGGGTAGGCGACCTGCAAATAAAAGCAGCGAGTGTTTCACATGTGTATGTGTGAGTGTTTCACATGTGTAGGTGCTAGTGTTTCATATGTGTATGTGCGAGTGTTTCATATGTGTATGTGCGAGTGTTTCACATGTGTAGGTGCTAGTGTTTCATATGTGTATGTGTGAGTGTTTCACATGTGTAGGTGCTAGTGTTTCATATGTGTATGTGCGAGTGTTTCATATGTGTATGTGCGAGTGTTTCACATGTGTATGTGCGAGTGTTTCATATGTGTATGTGTGAGTGTTTCACATGTGTATGTGCTAGTGTTTCATATGTGTATGTGTGAGTGTTTCACATGTGTATGTGCGAGTGTTTCATATGTGTATGTGTGAGTGTTTCACATGTGTATGTGCGAGTGTTTCATATGTGTATGTGTGAGTGTTTCACATGTGTATGTGCGAGTGTTTCATATGTGTATGTGTGAGTGTTTCACATGTGTAGGTGCGAGTGTTTCATATGTGTATGTGTAAGCAAAGTTTTAAATAAGCCCTACACGGCCTCTCATACAACACTGCTTTTAATGTTCGTTTTTATTCTGATTCAGAGCTACAATTCATATTGTTTGGCATTATATACTCCAACATGAAAACCAAATCAGTATGGCATGAAACACAGTTTACCCATGGCTCTTTATCCTCCTCATCTTCATCGGGGTTGAACGCTTCAGCACACACTGCATGACAGAGATAAAGAGATTAATGAATTACACATTAACTTCCAGATGGCAAATTCAACCAGAAAGTTTCATTTCTGTTCAGCCCACTGTAAAAGGCAGAGCTTACGTCATCTACCACATAATCTGAACTTCTGAAGAGCAAAGGTTCATGTTCAGTATGGCCAAGACAGCACTCATTCCAGTCATACAGTAAAAGCCAAATCCCAGGCAAGATTCAGAGCCATTTTATGCAATGAATCTTTCACAGAACATCACTTTTTAAACTTTCTTAAGTGCGGGATTTGAGGGGATGCAATGATGGTGGTGGCACTCTTATCACATTTCACATTTCCTTCCTTTGTATGTCGTGGCAAGATACGAGATGAGGTAGTCATAACAAAGCGTCACTTTTCGTCTGCCCTCTGTCTACATGTTCATTCCCCATCTTAAGTAATAAACGATAAGGACTGTGCTCTTCAAGAAGTGTGGTTGAATACTCTCCCTTGCTCATACTCGCATCAGTATAGTGAGTTTTGAATGGAGAGGAGTGTGCTGTACACTACCTTACTCCCTCATAATCACTCACCAGACCCAAGTTCCAAATCATCTCCAGTCATCCATCCCAAAGCCAAGCATGCAGATATCAGTCCTGGTACAGTACAGTTACTCTTGCACAGCTATAGTCAGGATCAATTTATCCAATCTCACATAAACAAGAGATTAAGATTCTCATCAACAGTGCACTGCACCTGGCCTGACCTCATCCCACGTCACCCACGGACATTATGCCCCAGGCTCTAGGAGACAAAGTGCTTTAACAACCAGTATTATAGCAGAAGATAAATCAGCACTATTACAATAAGCACAGACACAGTGAGAAAAAACAGATGGAAAAATTCTTCAATATTGAATAATACTGGAACAAATCTGACGCAGCCTTGGTGGGGGTTCATGTGTCAAGGAAGTTTTATATATTTCCACCACTGATGTTGTCCAGACTGTTCATCTTGACAGGACAGGCCTTCAACAGGCAGTCTGAACAGGCAGTGAACGAGAACTCACCTGATGCTCTTCGGATGAATCTGTTAATTACGGGGGCTGCGAAAACATAAGAATATATATTAAGATGTTAGATTTCATCATAATGATTTGATCATAATTAATGTCATCATTATTGACACTGATAAAGGATCTGAGTACATGTATCTTACAGTAACTGGATGATCACTGGAAAGGGCCATGGACAAGCTAGTGTAATATGCTGTTTCACATCAATACGTTGCCTCTTTGAATCCAATTTAAATGAGAAAAATGTAAATGACAAACACAGCAATAAGCACCAAGCTCTAAAACAACAGCTTGGTATGAAACATACATTAGATAGGAGGTCTCATGCATGAATACCTTGCCAGGCACAACGTTACCCCAGGAAGCTCACTAGAGATTTGAATATCATTAAGACATGGCACTGGTGGTGTGATGGCCTCCAGTCATGACCCACAAAAAGCTTACTTTAGTTCTGCCAAGGAAATCTGTACCTGTTTTCAAATACCCAGTCCAGCCTAGCAGACCCCATCGCTCATTGGGATGCTGTGTCAGGGCTCTGGGTTGCTATGCTACTTGCTGCACCTTATATGGCAATCTTGCACCAGCCATTGTGTTAGATTTGCCCCCAGTTTGGGAAGACCAAATTCATCTAGGGCAGCCAAAGTCAAATATTTTCCCAAGCATCATTTAGAACAGCTCTAGTTTTGCACCATGACCTGTTGTGTCATATTTCTGACAATCAGTCCTGGCTAGGCCCATCCTATAGGCCTGCCACCTGAAACAAGGAAATATTCAAAAGACCTATAGGTGTTTCTAAAAAGCACTGTCCATTACTCTGCAGCAGCTATATGCTTTATCGCTGTCATTCTCGTAATAACGTGTCTGCAGCGATGAAGAGCAAGACACGTTCATTAACCATCATTCAGCCTCCATGACCATATATGGCAAATCACAGAGCGATGGTGAATGCGAGGTGGCAAGCGCTGGAGCATCACTGCGCTGAATGGTTCCTATTCTCTTCAGCAGAACACTGGGCTACATGCTGACAATTCAAAATAAATCAAGGTCAATAAGCATTTAAATTCACATAATGTCTACCAGTGAATCCATTAGCCTACCTATGAATTCCTCGTCGTCGTCCTCCTCCTCCTCTCCGTTTTCCGAATCGATCTGCATGACTTCGTCAATGAAATTGACCGCTTTACCAGGTCTTGGGGCCGAATTTTGGTCATTGCCAAATGAGGCCTCGTTGGTCTCACTGTCCTTCAGCTGGGTGAAGTATTGTAACGCAAACTCGAGTAAATCCCTGGGCTGATTCCTCAACACTTCCACGGTAAAGCTCTGCAACAGCTCCGTCAGTCCTTCAGGAATTTCTATACTCATTCCTGTTATCAGTCTATGAATGTGGACAAAATGCCGGTTTGCTGCCAATTAAAAACGAGTATTCAGCTGGAATCAAAAGCACAGAGCAGCAAAAAAAAAGAAGAAAAGAAAAAAGAATCAAATTAGCAGGTCTATTCGGTCCACCAATTTAGCAAGCCATCCACAGCGAACCCTTTCTATTTCTTGAATGAAAATGGCTCTGGATTTTTGGTCCAAGCATCTTCTGCTGCTTCTGGCTACAGGAAGCGCACGCATGTGACCCAGGAATCCATGGCAACCACCTACCATGGGATTGCGTATGAGCGGCAGCGAGGGCGGAAACTGCAGTCAGTGGCAAAATATATAGCCTAGTGTGGTGGAGAGAAACCTTCATGTGTTTCAATGAGAGACCGATCGTGTTCATAAAATAAGGTGCACAATAATAAAGTCAAATATAATATTCCTTGTATTAGTATTAGTATAATATTCCTAAACCCTGATCTGCTGTTTAGTGAGTTTAGTGGGACTTATTAGTGTGCTTGCTTTAATAATCTTTATTTATTTATTCTTCCGCCAAAACTTTGCACTCTAAATACTTCTGTACCGTTTATGCTATTACAGACAGACAGACAGACAGACAGACAGACAGACAGACAGACAGACTGACTGACTTCATCAATTCATTCAGACAGACAGACAGACAGACATACAGACATACAGACATACAGACATACAGACATACAGACATACATACAGACATACATACAGACAGACATACAGACAGACAGACAGACAGACATACAGACAGACAGACAGACAGACAGACATACAGACAGACATACAGACAGACAGACAGACAGACAGACAGACAGACAGACAGACAGACATACAGACATACAGACAGACAGACAGACAGACAGACATACAGACAGACAGACAGACAGACAGACAGACAGACAGACAGACAGACAGACAGACAGACAGACAGACAGACAGACAGACATACAGACAGACATACAGACATACAGACAGACAGACAGACAGACAGACAGACAGACATACAGACAGACATACAGACAGACAGACAGACAGACAGACAGACAGACATACAGACATACAGACAGACAGACAGACAGACATACAGACAGACATACAGACATACAGACAGACAGACAGACATACAGACAGACATACAGACATACAGACATACAGACAGACATACAGACATACAGACATACAGACAGACAGACAGACATACAGACAGACATACAGACAGACATACAGACAGACATACAGACATACAGACATACAGACATACATACAGACATACAGACATACAGACATACAGACAGACAGACAGACATTTACTCTTCTAGACGGCTCGTAGACGCCGTAGAAAACATTTTATGCAATTGTGGCAATCAACAGTTGATCATGAAATA
>OMLI01089798.1:0-14701 GCA_900302605.1 Rondeletia loricata | reverse complement strand
TTGCTCTTATCCCTAAAAGGTAGGACTCCTAACGTTAGGAGTGACACGGGCATTATTTTTAGGAGTTGCTCCTAAGTTGCCGAGTTAGGACCAACTCTTAGCCTTAAGATTCTTTGTGAATACCGGCCCAGGTTAACTGAGTAACTGGTGTAAGACAGAATTCTCTGCGCATGTAAACATAGCTGATGTAGCTGGCTAGCTCATATCCACAAAGTATGCTGTTCAAGTCAAGCTTATTTCCAACTGAGTGATATTATATTTTGCATATTGTCCCTCACAAATGTCTTTGAAAATGCACTATGGTGATGTTACATAGTGCTGTTTTTAGTGGAATCAACAGGAATTAAATATTGACATTAACAACCCCCCAAACTTGTCTCCAGTGTTGCCAGTACTGTCAAGCATGCCCTGTCGGTCTGGCTGAGCATCATCGTGTTCAGTAACCACATCACGGTCCTCAGCGCCGCCGGCACCGCCCTCGTGTTTATTGGCGTCATCTTGTACAACAAGGCCAGGCAGATGCAGAGGGAAACCTTACAGGCCATGGCTGCTGAGCAGGACCACAAACCACTACTTCAGGACCAAGACTTCCAAGACTCTCAGTCTTAGTGAGGACTCCACATTGGAAGACTGAAATGCTGCCTGAAATGGGATCAAGGTATTAAAAAGGGGGTCGGCATTCATCTCTTTGCTTACCTGTGGCTATCCAGACGGGATGACTGGATCTTTTTTTTTACCCCATGCATGCTTCCAAGCAGTTGAAGAAGACTCACTCAACATGTTTCCTCTCTGGCTTTTCCATTAGAGCGTTATAAACATTGGTTTCTCCCAGGTTCCATTTGATGTCATTGCCTACTTTGTCTTGCTTTTAGGCCCTAAAGTGAACTTGCCTTTGTTGATTGGCTCGGTAAAGGATCATTGTCTGTTTGACCAAGCGCTCACCAGGCCTATGGATCACTACATATTTTGTATTCATCCCGTATGTCATTTATTTGTTGTTTTTTACCCCATTCCCTTGTCTAAAAATGTGTTTTTCATGATTTAATTTCAGGTTTTTGAAGGGAAGTGACTAAAGTAAGGTTTTTCACATATTCTGCGTTTCAGACTAGTGGTTTTTCTTTCATCTGTGGTACAACAGCTAGTGAATGTATGCGATGGTGAATATCTGCAAAGCATTGAAGCTGTAAGATTATAGTTTTTTGTGATGGTGTCATTTTACACCATGTGTGCAGTACATTTATGATGACTGCATTTGAATAGTGGATGTGAATAGGGCGTCAGAGCCTGAGAAGGGAGGCCTTTTTGAAGCGTAGACTGACCTTTTGACACACATTTTTAAAGCAATGTGTGAAATATTTGAATGCCACATACTGCATTCTGGGAATGCACATGCTCTATCACAAATGTTTCTTTATGCATTTAGTGGTTTATCCACCTTCAGTTTTCCAAGATTTGTTTCTGTTTTGTTAAAGCTTGATGTTTGTGCTCAGAACACTTTACATGAACTGCTGTTTATAACACATTCATAATGCCTAAACAAAGAGCTTCATAACAGATGGCACATTCATTAGTACAGGTTCAATCTTTGTCAGTTTATATTGGGCTTTCTTGTAATTTGACAGCCTTTGTGACAACTGATGCATTTTAGTGAGTGATTTAGTGGCAGTTTGAAACAAAAGGAACATGCGTGGCTGTGCATGAATGTATTATAAACTGGAGATAAGTGTTGCCAATGTTTTCCTTATTGTCTTCATAAGAGTCTAAAGACTTATTACAGCTTCTGCGGTGAATGTGAAGCTTACCACATCGATGTCTTACTGCCATAGTAAACAATCAGTGCCACCCTGACCGTCGTGCTAAATGGACCGCACTGCATGGTGCCAATAGTCTAACATACCTCTGTTTCTCATGCTGAGCATACTGTTTAACTTGTTTCTGTTGTACATTCCTCACATCTTTTCATCCAGGCTCACCTTGAATGCCATTTCCTGAGGCTGCCTTTTCTGACTGATCAGGTCAAATCATGTCAATAATTTGTGTTATGTGGATTTAATTTTGTAAACATTCTTGAAATGCTTTACTCGTGCCACGTTACCATAGGTTTTGTGCCTCCTGAGGCTTTTTTTTGTTGCCAAAATGTTTGTTTCACTAAGACTGTTTTGATGCCATCTATTTAGAATTTCACCACAAAGGGCACATGAGCAGATACAAAGTTTAGTTGCGTCTGCCTAATGAAATTAATCCTGGATGGTTATTCCCTCTCATTATTTGAGAATTTGTTATCTTTTGAATTGCTTCAAGGCTTAATCACATTTTAAAGAAAAAAACGCAAAAACCAGTGGGCTATGATTTAACATTGATACGCTGTGAATATACCTATTCATTACACATACATTAATCGCCCACATTAATACGTCTACAGAATTAATGCTGTTTCTAGAGGCAGATTAAATTTAAAATGTTTAAGGCGTTATTCTGTGTATTCTCATTATGCATCATAAAATGTAAAAAAGTGGGAAATGGTCATTTTGAACTAGCAGTGAGCGGCTTTGAACTGTATATTTTTGGGAAAGTTAATCAGATTATCAGTAATAATATTCAGTGGACACCATACAGAGATGTAATCATATTGAATGGCTGTAATGATGTTCAATGGACACTGTACAGCATTGTTTTGATGGCGAAATAAAATATTTTCTCCTCAGCACACCTTTTATATCTTCACTTTTACCTTGTATTTTTACATTGTATGAATGCAGTCTTTTGTTTTGAATGGTACAGTTTTAGAAGGAAGGTCTTATGGAACATCACTTGTGTGTGTTAGCCAATTTTATATTTAATACATTGGCAGAAAATGTTCACTGCCCAAGTGGTAACATCCCCTGGTCTCTGTTGCCCCCTCCTGGTCAATAATTTGCTGTGTTTTTGGCAGGGTCAGTCCAATATATTGGTTTGCTGTTTATTTGCCTTTTATTAAATTGCATAGGGTTAAAGCAAAAAAAAATCTCATGGTTGAAACTTTTTGTCTGGCCAAGTTAACCTTCGCTTTTACATAAAATAGCCATGACTCCTTTGGTACATGTATTCTATCGCCGGTTTGACCAGCTCTTTTCAGTATTTGAAATAAGATAGATAATGTATTATTTGCTTGTAGCAGGGCTTAACTTTACCAGCCACATGATGCAGCCAGCAACACATTAAAGTTATTGACCAAGAAGAAGAAATTACAGTTTGCTTATACAGTAGACTGTCATGAACCATAATGCAACTTAGATGCATATGTGGGAGACGAGGGGTAGTTTATAGGACAATCAGTTGCTAAGCCTGATAAAATCATTTAGCCTAATCAATCATAATAGTAACTTTCTAGGGGTTTTGAGAAGTTTTTACCTTCCTTAATATGTTGACTTCTATATAGAAATACTAGCCTATCATTTGTCAAACAATAAAACCAAAGATCCACTGCCACTGTTTTCCACAAATATATTGAGGAGCCAGCCAAAGAGAAAAAGTAGGCAGCCAGAGGGGTCTGGGGTGAACTTTTTCTTCTAAATGTTATGAGGAAGCTTTGTTTTTTTCTTTTCATGCATTGTGACACCTTGATTCCAATGTCCCTCTTTCTTATTGAGTATATGAAGGTGTTTCCCTGCATGGTTTACTTTCTACTTAAAATTCTACAATTTGCTCCAAACTCGCATGTTAGTGACGGTCTTTGTAAACAGTAACACTTTTTAATTGGAGATGTGTAAAACTGCTCAACACTCAGATAGAGAGTTAACATGAGTGCAGTGCAAAGACTGGCTGCCCCTGTTTACCATTGGATTCCACTGGACACACTGCTGTCACTGTAGGTAAGACGAATTTCCCTTGGGATAAAATAAAAATGATCTTGAATCTTGAAAAGTAATTAATGCTATTGAAATTATCTATTGGTCCCTATTGTTTTTTTCAGCAGGGTGAGTAGGAGCAACGTCCGTCATTACATGCTGTCCATCTTATGTCCAAGTATTGGGAAGTTTTACACATATCTGACAGCTAATAAGTGTCAACTTACTGTCCTAACACCACCATCACAAACACATGCCAGCAGTTTGGAGCAGTCTGTAGAAATTAGGTTTCTTTTTCGTTTTCACACCCGGAGACTCTGCCAGATTGGATGGATACAGCAGGAGCAAAGCTCGTTGCTGCTAAAACCAAACCAGGTGTGGAGTTAGATAGGTCTGTGTGATGTGATCAATAGGGTGATCCAAATATATAACAAAAATTACCGTTAAAAAGAAGCTGCGCTGAAAACTTTAATTCCTGTGTGTGCAACAAGTTAAGAGGTTTACATTCACGTATGAATCTTATTTCACAGTACACAGGAGTAGCTTAACCCCAATATCTTCCACCACAAGATACCTTGCTCTCCTTTGGCTCACATCAATTTACAGGAGACTTCATCTCCACATGGCATTATATGTAGTTGTTTTATTCAGTTAGAGCTGCAGTTTGTAAGTTTTAACAAAGCAGAATCTTCAGAGGATGTGTTTGGGTTTGTTGTCTAGCTTGACAATAGCTGGATGCCTGCTATCATCATGGATAGATTAGATAGACTAGATTAGCTAATACTACTACTACTAATAATAATAACAACTTTATTTATATAGCACCTTAAAAAAACGAGGTATACAAAGTGCTTTATAAAAAAATAAAATAAGACAGTAAAACAAAAAAAGCAGGAAGAACAATCACAAAACAATAGAATCAACAAAAATTATTACAGACCAATATGGGCAATAAAACGAGACAGACCATTATAGCAAACAAGAACATTAAAAATAGAGGATTCATATGGGGCTCATAGGGGGTCAAAGGGTCCAGGATATAATCAGGTGCCAGCCCCATACAAGCCTAGAAAGTAATCAATAAAACATTTTTATCACACCTAAAACTCACGGGTAGCCAATGCAGAGAAGCTAAAATAGGAGTGATGTGTTCTCTTTTCCTGGCTCTAGTAAGCTGCTGCATTTTGAACAAGCTGCAGTCGGTCTATTGATTTCTTAGGGAGGCGAGAGAAAAGTGCATTGCAGTAATCCAGTCTGCTTGAGACAAAGGCATGCATAAGCTTCTCGGCATGCGACAAGGCAAGAAACGGTCTGACCTTGGCAATATTTCTGAGCTGATAAAAAAAACGTTTTAGTCAAGGGGTTAAAATGTGCTGAAAAGCTCAGGTCCGAGTCAAAAATCACTCCCAGGTTCTTTACCTGCTGATTACAACCAAGACCTAATGGTGCCAACGCAGCCGTAATGCATTCTTTGTCAGCTTTTGACCCCAAAACAATCAATTCTGTTTTATCACCTTTTACATCAGAAAATTACCAGTCCATCTACCAGTCCTATCCAGACCTTTATGACAGACAGACAACTAAGGAGTGCACTAATGGAGGAGAGCTTTTTAGGATTACCTGCCAGGACGACTCATCCCTCTTTTCCTCTTTGGATTTAAACCAAATGGTATCACCAGGTCAAGTGTATGACCCCGCTGGTGAGTAGGACCAACTGCATGTCAAAATATTCAACAACGCACAGAAACTCAGTGTCAACATGAATGTTACTATCATATTCAGTGAACAAAACAGAAAGGTCAGAGTTCAGAAATAAAATCATGACTGGATATCTGAGTGATAAATCAGACCACAGAAAATAGTGGGATGGTACAGAATAGTAAATGGGAGCAACTCAAAAGATTTGAAATCACCAACTGCAGACATAGTACATGTAAAAATGTTTTATTCTAAATAACAGATACTCTATTTCCTGGGGAGGAAATCTCAAGTAGATTCAGTTTAAAATGTAAAAATGATCACGACAGGCAGGCATGATCTTCACCTCTTCTACACAGATTTTAAAAAGTTCAAGAACCTGGCGATAGGATGACATGTTGAGTCGATCCTCCACAGATAGTTTTTAACCCTACATCCTTCTAAGGTGATTATCTACATATCTCTGATCTACCTGATTGACCAATTATTACATTATCAGGAAGTTAATACATTCAGCAATGTATTACACTGACAAGTTTTATTACATTTACAGCCCATTTAGAAGAAAATTTTATTACATTTTGACCAGTTATTAAATTATCAGTTGTGACAGAGATTTACTTCAGAATATCCAATCTACTTTCATACGGTGTCTTATATGTAAATGCAAATCATCATTTTCTAGGGCAAGGAGTGTATCCATAAGCTCGGTCATCCTGCTGGTGGACAGAAAGTCCTCATCAGGCTCTCATAGCTGAGGAAGGTGACTGCATTGACGGGGAAGGCCCTCAGGCAGTTCAACAGGAGGCCTTTAAAGAAGACCCTCATGCCCTCCTCTCTAACACTCACTCTCATGCAGTGGAGGACCCCTCTATACTCCCGGCCCCCAGCCCCCGACATCTGAAGCCGAGCTTTGACCACATCCATGGGCGTGGCGAAGGCCCAGGTCACTACGCCCGCCACCCCGCCTGCCATCAATATTGCAAAGGTGCCTGAGGAAAGAAAATAATATTGACTAAGCAAAACCATCAAAGTCAATGTATTTACTGTGTAATTTAGTTAAAGCTGCACTAGGCAGGACTTTTATCAGCCAAAATCACAAATAGTGGGGCTGCAATACAGAAGAACATCCCATCCCCACTTGATTTCTGGGTATTGAAGTTCAAATTTTTCGAACATTTACCTCACTGCCGTCTGGGGCCGTCAACGTGTGAAGTTGCTTAGTGCAGCTTTAATACCGACATCAATGGATGTAAAAACAAAGGGTATGGGTATGTCAGTCAGAATTACTGTAATCATCAAGTATAATAAATGTACAGGGATTTGTTTACGTGGGAGTGGTACAGGGAAATATTGACAACTTAGTTTCACAGTACATACTGACGATACTGACACACAAGAACAGAACTATAACAACCAACATATTAGTACCGTACATACTGACACACATGGTAGCCTACAGTTCAGCAGGACCTCAGATACAGTGGAAAGGGACAGTGTAAGATATACAATAGATGGCAGACAACACCGTAGCCCCATATGAAGACAATGAGGTCCAAACCTCTAACTTTTTTCCTGTATAGTTGGAAATTGTTACTCAGCTGCAAGCAAGTTGGCAAAGCCATGTCCATGCAACGCAATGTAGCCTTTAGCTTGCTAGCTAGCCTGGCTGATGTTACAGCTATAGCATGCTATAGCTAAAACCATTTCAAAAACACATTGTGCAAAATGTAAATACCTTCCAGAATTCATGTCAAACAGGATTATTAATTGTGACAATGTTGTGGCACCTAAGTTAGCTTCTGTCAATTGTTGCTGAAGTGTTACCATGTTAGTTTTAAACTTACTTTAACAATGAATGTATCCAGTATGTTTTCAGTATCAAAAGGTTGTTCCTAGTAAAAGCTTTCTGCAAAATCAGGCAAAAAATGTTTCTGTGCCAATCGTCCTGTTATGTCTTTCTATAATGCTATTAGGGTTTGAACATATAGGCTAGTAGTATAGGCCTACTAAGGATTGACATGGGGATTTGATATAAAATTGAAGTAGAACATTTAGCCAACAAATCAAAAATAAGATATAATAAAATACCTTCTAAAAAATTACTATTTTTATGTGAATTTCTATACTGTTGTGTCCATTAGTAAGTTGCCTTACTAACTTAAAAAAGAAAATAAGTTAATTTCTATACTGTTGTATCTATTAGTAAGTTGCCTTGAACAGGGCTCAAAACGCTCTATAGCACAGTAGCTCTTCAGGAAGTCCTGGCCAATCCCCACATCTAATTTTAACATAATAACTGGGCTGTTGTGAACAACACTGCAGGAGAGTAAGTCAACCCTGATGGTAGACTACACATGTAACTTTATATACATTTGCCATTCACTAACTGTACGTTTGAGCAGCATTGCATGCAAAATGGTTGCAGCTGTAGAGGAAAGTGTGGTTGAGTGTGGTTATGCATGAGATGAATAATGGGTGTTGGAGGGCCAGTATTTATGTGGCTGAAAAGTGGTATTAGACTGATACTTTGTTTTGCCAATATTGGCCTTTTATAAAAAACCTGGTATGCAGGAAGTATGGAATTTATACTAACAGAAAATACTCCTAAATTTGAATTCACAGAAAAGATTTACAAATGTGCAAGTCAGTGTTTGAATGAATGGGCTAGAAGCTGCAAATTTGTAATATATTTGTTCAAATTTGTTTAAATGTTTTTCTTGAATATATATTCAAGTACAACTCTGTGATTACAACTTCTCGAATCTGCTGTTGCAACCTGTCAGATGCCGTTTTGCACGTCAGGCTTTCAAACAGGATTATAGATGACCTATCACACCCATTGCATACTGAATATGACCTCCTACCCTCCGGGCGAAGGTACAAAATGCCAAGGACTAACACAAAGAGATACACTACCTCATTCATTCCTGGATACCAGCCACATGGACTATTCACACTGATTCCTTTCACCTGCACTTTAATCTCTGACACTTGTATTATTTACCATTTGTGAAGCCACTGTGTAGTGTTGATGTGCTTAATGTGTCTTTTATTGTATGTGCTCATTATGTGCAAATCAAATTCCCTGTGGGGCAATAAAGGTTTTCATTCATTTGAAGATCGTTCTCTCCAAGACAACTTGGGAAGAACATTCTCCACAACGTCACAACTATCGACTTGCCATTTTTGGATTTGATATTTAGCCAGTGTCTTGAAGCCACAGGACTAAAAATCACTTTTGCAACAAATGCCCCTCAACACTTAACAACAAACAGTAACAAAAGTGAGAACGTGCAGATTCGCCAATTGTGACACATGAATTCCAACATGTAAGTTCTCCAGTGTTTTGCTACAATACCTTCATAAGAAAGCCTTTAACCTGAACTGCTTCAAATGCAATATTTTGATTGGACTCCATACAAGCATGCATATGTTGTTTTTTTTCATGGGTTTCGATGTGGAGTTTTAGTGTCCCACAGTCTAAATGTTATTTCAGAGGCTTTTCCACTCTATAAAGAGAAAACTTCTCAGGGAAGCACTGAATACTTGTATTTTTTGGCATGAAATTTTTTTCAGATTTAAAGATATTAAATACTGGCACAAAATATTGGCTATTGGCAGCTTCAAACCAATCGTCGTCAGCCTTCACAAAACCCATATCAATTGAACCCTACTGAAAAGTGTCATGTGCAAGGTCTTAAGTAGTCAGGGTTGTGCAGACAGTGTAGCAGTGCAAAACTGTAAAAAAATAAAAAATAAAAGTGACGGTCAGTCTTGGTCTGACCTGGTACAGTCTCCCAGAGACTTAGACTATACTAGATTTATTAACTCATGAACTGAACAGACATGCTCTCTTATACTGACCTGGCTGTTTGCCACTCTCAGTCAGAGCCTTAACTGTAAGCTCATAAGGCAAAAAGTAGAGTCCATAGCAGGGTACGTCCCTCAGAGCGAGTGCCAGCCCTCCTTTAAACAGACCCCTGGGTCCCTCCTGCCTGAGGATGACTGCAACACAGTGAATGGGTCCGCGGTATTGGCCAATGTTGATCTGACCCTGCAGACGCACCTTCACCAGGTCAATGGGTGCAGTGACAAACACCTGAAAGAAAAGCCTGATGTGAAAGACCTTTCAAAGAGCAATACTAGATATTTGTTATTACATGTTATTTAACCTTTCAGTAGTGGTGCACGACTCCCAAATTTCTGGAGTCGATTCCAACTCTGATTCTAATTGGGAATCAGGTTTGAATCCAACTTCTGACAAGCAGCTTTAAATGGAACCCCAACCAAATGAGTATCAAAACTGCTTGTCAGAAGCGGGATTTGAACCCTCGCCTTCATTCAGAGACCAGAAACCCTGGATCCTTAAACCACTCAGGCACCCTGACAACTAGTGTGTGTGGGGAAAACACACATGAATAATGTTATCCCTCTGATTCAAGACTTTTCACACACCCTGTGTATGATTAAATTATAAAATGTGTAGTCCTGTGTAGACCAACAGGTCCAGCATGGCTATGTAGAATAGCTAGGCTGCTAACTTTTTTTTGTACTGTATGTCTTGTGCCTTGTTCTGAGTCACTATGTTTGTTTGTCTTCATGATTTTGTAACTCTTGATTGTTGCTTAGGTAGATCTAGTTTGACTCATTTTCTGTAAAGTCCTTTGAGACATGCTTTGTGATAAAGGGCTATATAAATAAATGAACCTTATGACTAAATACTAAGGAGTGGCTTATTTTTCTGATCTTATTGTCCTGATATCCTGTAGAGATATCAGGCTCCAGATTTCCCCTGCTGCTCATATCCTCTGTCTTCCCTGAACACTGCTGTACTGCACTGTTTTCAACCTATTACTCATATGAAATCCTCCTCTTGCCCCCTTGATATCGTCCCCACAAAGTTTCTAAAAGAGGTCCTTGGTTCAGTTGGACCAGATATTTATATCAATTGTTAATAATTCCCTGTCTAATGGCTCTTTCCGTACATGCTGTGGTCCAGCCTCTTTTAAAGAAACCTACTTTAGATCCTCTTGTTCTTAACAATTTTAGACCTATTTCTAAACTGTCATTTTTATACAGTTTTAGATAAAATTGTTTCCTCTCAGCTGATTGCTTTTATGGATAATAACAGCATCTTTGATTAATTTCAATCTGGTTTTAGAGCCCTCCACAGCACCAACACTAAAGTCACTAATGATCTTTACTGCCCATGCTGGGGATTATTTTAATCCTTCTTGATTTTAGAGATGTCTTTGATACAGTCGACCACACTATTTTAATTGACCGCCTCGAAAAATGGGTTGGCGCCACTCAACTCAAGTGGTTCCGTTCAAACCTTACCAGCAGGTATTTTTCAGTGGTTATGGAGAACACATCTTCGTCCTCTGCTCATCTTGTGTCTGGTGTTCCCCAGGGTTCAATTCTAGGTCCCTTACTGTTCTCTATCTATATGCTCCCTTTAGGTCACATAATTCACAAATACAACATATCCTTCCATACCTATGCAGACAACACACAGTTATATGTTCCCATAAAAGCCAGCATTCCCACCAGCCTAGCTGGACTAGCACCTAGCTACACATCTGACCTTTTAATCCCGTAAACCAAATCACAGCCTGAGATCCTCGGGCAGTTAGTCATTCCTAAATTCAGGCAGAAAACAAAGGATGATCGAGCCTTCTCAGTAAGGAGATCAGGCCAGCTTCTTCAGTGTCTTCTTTTAAATCACTCCTAAAAACATACTTTTGTAAACTTGCTTTTACTTAGTTTTTGTGTGTAGATTGATCGCTATCATCTTCTCTTTTATTGTTATCTGTTCATTTTATCACTGCTGTTTTTTGTTTGGTTGTTTTTATCGTTCTCCTTGTCTGGTGTTCTGTGAAGCACTTTCGAGCTTTGTTTCGAAAAGTGCTCTATAAAGTGTATTATTATTATTATTATTGTTATTATAACACCATTAGGGTAGGGGTTTGATTCCCAGTGGGGTGACCCATGCTAAAAATGTCTGCACCCATGGAGTAATGTGCTTTGGATGAAACCATTCACTAAATGACATGTTATTACCTGTACCAGGCCTGAGAAGCAGCCAGCGCTGAAGACTTGTACAGCGGAGGCAGGTTTGCCTTGGCTGCGATCAGTTCGCTGAGACCGAGTGAGGTAATCTAAAGCATTGCTGTAGGAACCGAAGACAACAGAGTTGGTGATGCCTGTCGTCAGGACAGGAAACGCCATGCCCTTGAAGAACCCATGCACCTGATACAACAAAGATCATCATGAACAGATAAATTAAAACAAATTATTTACTATCATAGCATATTTTTTACTGGAGGCTGATGCTACTCATGCTGTGATATGTGGTGAAATTATTTAAGATTGCCTTGGACATAACTTGACATTAATCCACTGAAACCTACCCCTTCATGAGAGAATGTTTTTGCCACACAATGAAATATCCCTTTGTATATAGAGTGGGTTTGCATGCGCACCTAGAGATGAAATGTATCAGACATGAGATGTAAGAAAAAGCAAATTGTATGCCTTGGTGATGATTATGGGTTTCATTGTGTCATGCAACCTTCACAGTGTCTATTGGGTGTCCGACAGCCAATCCCACTGCACCTACAGTAACAAACAAGGAAATATGAATGCTCCAGATATACCGTATCCAAACATCTACTCAATGTCTATGTTCTGTCACAAACACAAATATTGTTCATAGTACCTGAAATGCTTCCGGCTATGAATTCCAAAAAAGGCATGACTTGCAAAGTTTCACAGCCTGCAACGACAGATCAGGGTATTTTTACTTATTATGAAGTTAACCTGAGGCTGCTGAGCATATTGTTGCTGAGCATACTGTGCAAGTTTACAACTGCTATAAACCTACCTAGCACTCTGATCAAACAGCCAAGGACAGTTAATATATGACTGAAAGTAGGGAATGTAATGGTTTACCCGAAACTCAAGGTAATGGAAGGGAATACTCCTGCCAGAATTGTCAATTATGCAAAAGTGCTGAATGAAGAAGTCTTTATCCCATTTCATGAAACACCTGAATGTCACTATGAAAGTATTGTAAAGACATGCTGATGGGCAAAACCTACCTACCATTTAGTAGCTACACATTGCAATAATGTAATTTCCTTTCTTCTCATTTCAATGTGGTTCAGAAGCATGGAGAGCTTCATTTAGAGCCATGCTACTCCAAGACAAGCTCTCTGGACCAAAATGTATATGGGATTTAGACCAATTCAGGCAGCATTGAAGGTACATGGTGTAAAAATAGTCCAAAAGGGTTTAGATCTATATTGTTGCAAGTTAGAGGCCAAGGATTGCCCTGCTTGAATCCTGTATTTATCAGACTAGTGCAGTGCCCGTTGGGACCATGGATGTGTTGGTTGGGAACATGGATGTATTGGTTGGGACGTGCCCGTTCGGACCGGGGCGATTTTCTGGAGAACTGCTCGTCAGCTCGACTTCCTGTATGCCTGCGTAGCATGCCGCGACAACAGTGCCCGTTTGGATCGGGCCGATTTTCTCGAGAACTTCGCACTCGACACTGCACTCCGTAGGGTCCTCAGCAATACCTCAGCAATACACCTGCCGAGTTTAAAGTCGATCGGGTGAGCGGTTCGCTAGATAATCGAAGGACAGACAGAGAGGACAGACAGACAGATTCCTGCCATTATTAGAGATACTTCTTTACAAACCGATGGTGGAATTATTTTATGTTTACTTTCAAAATGTGCCTGAATTTGAGTGGAATCTATCATATTATAAAACCAATTCTTTCATCTAATCTTTGTTATCAGCTGTTTAGAGTACATTTATGTCAGTAATATAGCCTGTGTATCTATATGCAAAAAAAAAGTTTGTTAGGTTAGAAACACTGGCCTACCTCATCGCTAGAACATGGATGATGACAAATATCCAGGTTATTCTGCACAGTAGAAAGTCGTTACTGTTTTGTCATGTACTTCACCTCAAATCTCATCTTCTCTGACCAGTGTCAAGCCAGCCAGGGTAACAAACGTAACATTTCCCGTTTGACAGGGCTGTTATTTCAAAATAAAAGTAACCTTAACAAACATAGCCTACAGTATATTGCAAGGTTTTTTTAAATATATTTTATTTTAAAGTACAGATCAAAAACACAATGACGTTGACCATTTTACAGATTTTAAGTAAACAGAACATGTCACCCTCCCATCCTCAACCTTCTTCTCTAATACCAGGGACTAAGAAAAAAGCAAAAATGCAGAGCCGAAAAATGCATAAATATACAATCCGATAAGAAAATAAAAAATTAATCAGTAAATAAATAGGTTGAATAATTAATATTAATCAAAATAATACAATTTTAAAAAACAAAACATTATGGAGGTATTTTGCACCTACGTCATTTAGGTCATCTTATGCACAATGTCAAAGTTTAAAGGCCCTATATGTAAATTGTCGCTCTTACTGACAGTGTATGACAGTGGCCGTTAGGGGAACTGCAGTCAGTCTCTTACACGTGCTCCTGGTTCGTGCTTGCCCCGTGTGTGTGTGTGTGTGAGAGGCAGGCTCGGGAACACGCATAACGTCACATCCGGTAGATTTGCCATGAAAACTCGGCCGAGTCCTCCCCAGTCCTGCTCATACAGAGTAGTGATGGGCGGACCGATTCTTTTCATGGTATCGGATCCTTCGAGTTGATACATGTAAATTAATCGAACCTTTCGAGTTTTGATACTTTTTTTTTTTTAGTTTCTCCGTGTCCGTGACACTCCATTATAACGTTAGTACATGCACATTCGACAGAGTGCTGCCGGCCGCCGCACAAAACCTCTCTTCAATGCATGTATTACCAGTCATCATGTATGTTTACATTAAGATAAAATATTCATTTTAATGCATTGATTCAGCATGCCACTGTAGGTACGCTATGTAAGCTCAATAAAGAAATGTCACTGACCAACGTTCTTATCACTCCCTCCAGGAAATACACCACCACACAAAACATCATGCTTGTATATAGGTAGGCTAACAACAATGTTACAGAAATGTGATTTGACTATCGATTTGTCGTTCTTCCTCTGCAAGTAACGTTAGCAGACGTCCCAGTTCGAGAGAATGTAGCTGCCAGGCTGTCTGGACTTGAGTCCGATTCAATCGCTTCTCGTTCACTGAGT